>CAJQZJ010029035.1:0-12632 GCA_907164525.1 Lophiomys imhausi | reverse complement strand
TTTTTGGACAGCAGTCTGTCTGCAGTTGGTGCAAGGGGTTTTTTCATGCCAAGAGATAGGCTTGCCACTAATTCAACCATCTTACAGTGGAGGTTCTTCGATGCTTATCTTCTACTTGGAGTAGAATAGGGGGTGCTGTCAGGCGCTGATATGTCTCGATATCAAAAAAAAAAGAAAATCTTGATTTAAGATAACATCTTTGAATGCCATATTCTGCAGATCTCTTGGGGTTTTTGAAGATGCCCTATCCATCTCTTGTATTTAGATAAGCAAATGTTGCTTGTCTCTTAGCAACTTGATTACTGGGTAGTTTAGAGAATATCTGTGATAGACTGTCATAGTAGCTAACAAAGTGACATGTTTGCATGACTAGGAGTTTGTTTTACTTAACTATCCTAGACCGTTTTAGACGGTTGGTATCAAGAGGCCAGAGCTTCACATTTTATTTTTAAGTATCTCTAGGTATGATACCATTAGGAAGCGTTACCTTTAATTTTGTATCAATATACCAAGATCTATTCAATTGTGGTTAAATATACTCTTAATTATGTATCAATATACAAAGATCAATGCCTATGTAGCCCAATACAATGTTAATATTACATCCATATACAAGGGTCAATACCATTGTGGCCAAATATAATCTTAATTTTGTATCAATATACAAAGATCAATACCGATGTAATCCAATACAATCTTATTTTTGCACATTAAACAATGGTCAATACCACTTTAGCAAAATAAACTACTAATTTTGTATCAATATACAAAGGTATAAGGGCATATTCAATAATCTGCCCCTTCTTCTTGGACCTTCCTGTGCTATGTCTATATCTCATTTTTCTCAAGCCTATGCACTCCTACATAGGAGAGGAAGAAGGATACAGAAAAGGAAAAGTAGGAAGTCCCTGGGGCTAACCTCCAAAACCCATTAAACAGGACCATTTATCAGTTTGTAATCTCTTCCCCTAAATATCGGAGTTTTCAGTTATCCTTCAAATAACCAAAAAGAAGGGCGGAGAAACACCTTCCCCACCCTCTGGGCATGGGACATCGCTCTCTTAAAGTGACTTCCTGCTGATTTGGGTCGTAGTAGACCTGTTTGGGGCCCGAACTCAAATGGAAAAAATGATTAAAAATGTTAGTACACTCCTTTTATGTTCAGTCCTTCTGTTCTCAGCTGTTTAGATGACCTAAGGGGTTTGTAGGCAGAAGCTGATCTTGTAGGCTTCACTGTGGTTCCTGCCGGGGCATTGTGTAGAGCTGAACGGTCCCAGTGACATTGGATTGCCGTGGTGGTTGCAGGCCCCCGATGGAGACAGCTATTGAGGAAGTCTGCCAGGCAGAATCAACTGGGTCACTCATCCTCCTTGGTGCCTGATTCTGCTCTCTGCTGAGGTTTCCGCTGTCCAGCCGTCCCTGGGCTCCCCTAATGGACACTTCGATTCTCCTGGAAAGATAAGAACAGAGCCCTGCCCCAATCCCAACCCTGGGACAATTGCCCTCTTTTTTTTTGGGGGGGGGCTAGGTAGTACTTCTCCTGAAGCAAATTTGGCCTTCCGACAACATACAAAGCGTTATCTTTCAATCCGGGTTAAAGAAGAAATCATTCTGTCACCTTGGAGCTAAACCAGCTCTGGTGCATATATTTTGAGATCCCAAAGGACAATCTGCCTGCATCGAGAAGGCCTTTTGTAAGTAATCTCCAAACCTAGGTCCCTCCAAATCCCATGTGTGTGTCTCTGAACTCTACTTATTGGAATCAGAGACCTCAAACCAGACAACTTTTAACTTTTGCGCAAACCATATAACAGGACCAGACAACAGAGACAAACCCAGGACACAGAGACAGAAATCTCACAAACCAGACAACAGAAATAGGCCCAAGACACAGAAATCTCACCTCCAAGTGGGTTCTTGTGGAGATTGGGATGGCCGGAAATTCCCAGCCAATGCACCAAATGAAAGGCCCGGGGGAGGGAAGTTCCTCACCCGACACTCAGAATATCACGGCTGCCCCAAAACTCGCAAGAGACCATCTTGTTGCAATCGCAAGAGGTTTATTTTGGGGGGGAAGGGGGAAAAGGGGGTGCTCAGTGCACTGAGGGGCACCACTCGTATCCCACACAGGACTAGGAGCCGCGACCCCCACACACGGGTAAAGTAGATTATTTAATAGGGGAGCACCACAGATTAAGGGGGTGGGGGAAATTACAGGTGGGAAGTACCAGCCCAGCCCATTGCTTACCATAACCCAAGGGGGAGGGGAAATACAGCTGGAATGTACCAGCCCAGCCCATCCTTTACCACAACCCAAGGAGGCGGGGAAATACAGCTGGAATATACCAGCCCATTAGTTAATCAGTGGGAAACATCCTACATCTGTTTGTCTCAGGAATGAATCTAATCTTGTTTTGTTATCTACTTTGTGGTCAGCCAGTTCCTGAAGCCCTGGGGGCCCTTGGCCCAATTGACCTTCATTGTTGGTTTCAACCTGTTTATGGTCAGCTAAGTTCCGGGAATCACCTGGTGGCTGGCCTGGCTCTACTGCAGACTTAGGGGGTCTTTTAATAATTTTCATTCCCTTCAATACCTGTTGCAGTTTCCTAAACTTGCCCTTCGATTTATTTGCATATTTTAATTGATGAGAAAAAAGGAATAATTTAAGTGGTGCATATTGTTTGCTTTGCACTGTTATCTGCCTATAATTATCTTGACACTTATCTTCCCTGAGAAGTTGTGATTTCACTACATAACCAAGGCTTGGAACAACTGCCTGGAAAGACTGTGATGGATGTAGAAGATGGTTAATGAACATCAGGCATTCTTGTACTGATTTTGGGGCTTACTTTGTCTGGAAATTTCTTACATGTTGTAGCTTCAGACAGTAATTCTAGTTTAAACTTTCACATTCCACCATTCCCTTTAAACCATTTTAACAACACATTCTATCTCTCCTTCCTTGAAAGCCTATCCTCATGTATCCTACTACTATTATAGCTGATAAATGGACATACTATTAAAATAACTCCCGATAATTTATTGCATGACATCAGTACTGCAAGTGACAGCAGGTATGCAAGCCTGGTTCTGGAGTAACAGTTAAGATCTCACATCCTGATTCACAAAAGAATGCCATACCTCCCGATCTTTCCCAAACAGTTTCATCAACTGGGGATTATGTAATCAAACATTTATGTCTATGGGGGACATTGACACTCAAACCACCACATTGTCTCTTTTGAATGGTTTTTAGTGTTGTTTATCCCTCCCCATACTCTCTATCCTGCCCTCCTTTCCCAAACTCTAATTTAAATATTCACATTCCACCATCCCTTTAATCCATTTTAACAATGCATTCTATCTCTCCTTCCTTGAAAGACTATCCTCATGTACCCTACTACTATTATGCAAATAAATGGATATACTAAAAGGCTGAAGACTGATGCTGGAATGTGTGGAGAGAAAAGGGGAACTGTCCAGGCAGTCACTGGTTTGTCATTTCTTAGTATTGAAAGCTGCAGGCCCTGCACTTCCTATATAATCAGATATATTTATCCCTCTCAGGTCTCTGAGGTGGTTGAAGAATAGACAGCTAGAGTCTCATAGTTAAATTTTGAGTTGTTTAGGAATCAAGAGGGCGTTCTAGATCTAAGAAGATGGTTATAATAGTGATGCAAGTTAGTATGAAACCTCAGTCAGTTATAGAACTTTAAATTCATGGAGATGGTTAGATGGTAGAATGTTAAAGTCAGGGGCCAAATATGTATGAACTGGACATTGGGAAGGTATACTGGGCCATTTAACTCTCATAAATGTGGCATATTTATTTCTGTTGTTTTGTATAGTATTTACTGTTATTAGAGAAGGAACCGTTTGTTAGACTGAAAGGGGAAGCTGTTGGGGGGAAGAGGGTGGAAGGGTGGGACAGGAAGGGGGAATAGGGAAGGGTTTGTGACTGAGATGTAACTTGAAGAAAAAAAAAGTATTTAATAAAAAAAAGAATAACTCCCAGTAATTTATTGCTATTCCAATAGATCGATATATCTCTCATCCTTTACCTCATAAGTTTCTATTTGTAGTGGACAGTGATTAACACAGAGACCCACAAATAGCCAAGTTGAAGAAAACAGGAGACTACAGAATGCTCATTCCCAAAGGAACACGAAGCTTTCCTTCTGAGGCTTAGAAAGCACTGTGGAAGAGGAGGTGGAAAGACTGGAAAAGACAGAGGTGACAGGAAATGCAAGGAAACACTCTTTGTTGGTCACAGTTTGGCAGGTGATCTCACAGTAGTTGCAAGAACAGCATGTACAAAACCTGTGGAAGCCCAAGACAGACAAAATCACAGCATGGAGTTTGGCAAACAATTCCATCCCTAGTCATGGAGGTGCTGGGAAAGGGTGAGACAGTTTTCTCTGAGTATAGTTCCTTAAAAATTGATCACTTTCCAGGGGAAGACTACACATTCAAGAATATTTGGTCAGAACAAATGAATTTGAAGGATTAAAACAAAAAGATACAAGGTTAGGTAAGGAAGGTAGTGTGGCTCTGGGAAGAGTTGGGGGAGGAGGTGAATATGATCAAATCACATTGTATGAAACTCTATATAAAAGGCATTCAATACCTAATTTAGTACAATAATCTTCATAGAGCACAGAGAAAATAGTTAATATAGAGTATTTAGCACAGATCTAAAGTTTCATATTCCAAGGCAAAATTGGAAATTACAGCTTCACCTATAGAATAAGAGTGACCAGAAGTCTGTCATGTGAAATGGTGGAATAGACTCACTGTTTAAACTTAGGAGCTATAATGCATGAAAGTAAGGGGAAAATACTGACAATTACTGCCTGAAGCTACAATATGTAAGAAATTGCCTGGTAATGTAAGCCCCAAAATACTTACACAGTCTCAATACAAGAATGTCTGTTGCTCATTAACCATCTTCTAAGTCCATCACAGCCTTTCCAGGAAGTTGTTCCAAATTTTGATTATGTAGTTAACACCTAACTTCTCAGGGAAGATAAGAGTCAAGATAATTACAGGCAGATAACAGTGCAAAGCAAATAATATGTAGCACTTAAATAGTCTCTTTATTCATCATTTTATAATATGCAAAGAAATCTAATGCTAACAAATACAAATAAAATTCTAAGACCACTCACCACAAAGCTGGTAAGTATAAGAAGAAATTAAATTAATTAGAATTAGATTAAATTAGCCTTTCCACAATGGACATAAAAGTTAAAACCATTGCAAATGATAAATATATAAATATATATATATATGTATATATATAGTTTTGTCAATTTAATAATTGATTAAAATAAAAATGAAAGTAGAAGAAAACAAAGCAAATATCAGGATGGGAATTATCTCCTGATGTTATTAGTTTTAAATGTTTTTTTACATGTATTTATGCATTGTGTGTGTGTGTGTGTGTGTGTGTGTGTGTGTGTGTGTTTGTGTGTGTGTTTACAAGTGTGGACACATGAGTGCTATGTTGTGTATGTGGAGGTCAGAGTACAACTTTCAGGAATTAATTATCTCACCAAGAAGGTTTCAGATAGCAAGCTGGTGTCCTCTGGTTTGGTGACAAATGCTTTTGCCTTCTGAACTATTTCAAAGGTACCTTGATGTTGATAACTTCATGGAATTTTTGACACCAGTTTTAAAATAAGTGTGGTGGAACACTTATGGATAAAAAGTGTGCAATATACAGAAATGAGCAATATATTAATAAATAAGTTGTGTATGTAAAATAAATGAAAATTAGCTAACTTAAAATATGAGAATTAAGAATATCAAGATAAAAATAAAGACAACATATAGGAAAACTGAAAAATGAAATACTGATGAATATATTACTGATTCAGAAGGCAACAGAAAACACTTGGTATCAAAAAGACACAAGATATAATATATAGGTATAAGCAATAAGATTTTTGATAAGCTGCTAGTATTACTTCAAGCCTAATCTTTTTAATTTTGTTATAGAATTTGATGCTTAATCTTCCTTCACAAATTGACTGGATTTAAGAATTACCTAGGAGACACACTTATTGATATGTTAGTAATGGTATTTCCAGAAAGGTTTAACTAAGGATGAAAGACCAAACTTAAATGTGCTCAGCACCATGGACTGGGTCCTAGATGCAATACAAAGGAAAAAGTGGGCTGGGAGTGGTGGTGCATGCCTTTAGTACCAGCACTTGGGAGGCAGAGGCCAGACTGGTCTACAAAGGGAGTCCAGGACAGCCAGGGCTACACAGAGAAACCCTGTCTCAAAAAAAAAAAAAAAGAAGGAAAAGAAAAGAAAAAAACAAAGGAAAAAGTGAGAAGGGAATTATAATTCATTACTTTTTTCTTCATGAAAGTTAACACTGTATGACCAAACAATGGTGTAGATAGAGCCACCACACTGCCATATCTTGCCAACAATGATGGATTTTTCCTCAAATTGTGAGCCAAAATAAAGATTCATTCCTTTTGTAGGGATTTTGAAACATTTACTAGAAAATTAATGGATTCAGAGTGTTGGTACCTAGAAGTGCGATTATTGCTATGATAAACCTGATGACGGGGATCTTACGCTCTGTTATTGGTTTATGAAAAGAAGGTAGAAGAGTTTCGAGCTATATGCGAGAAAAAGTCTTAGACTGTTATAACAAGAGCTTATTTGGGGATATTTTAATTGGAATTTGGAGGATAAGACTGCCCAAGAGAGATGCTGAGTAGAGGTAGAGGTATAGCTTTTAAGGTTTCAGAGGGGAACAAGAAATCTATTGATAAACTGGAATAGAGGCATGCATCCTATATTCAAGCAAATACTATCCCTTCAATCCTTGTGTTCATAAAACTTGAGTGAGGCTGTATTGAAAAATCAATTTAAATTTGTCTGAAGAAGGAAGTTTTAAAACAAAAAAAACCCCTCAGGTTATGGTATAGCTATTGTTTACTAATATTATCCAGGTTTAAACATAGAACAAACAGAGCAAACACAGAATGAAAAAAAAAATTCTGAAGAGAGGAACTTGAGAAAGTTTAAACTTGCAGATGAGGAAAGTAGAGAGGAAGTAGCTGTAATTGTAAAAGAAATTAACTGCTCCCCTATTAACCTTGTACTCTACATTGGAACAATAGGTAATGTGCAGTTACAAGAACAGTGGGATTACACCAAAAGAGAATCTATATGTGTTGCACATCAGTAGAACTGGAGAGGCTTCAAGACTGATTGAACACATGGAATTCTATCACATGCCCTGCATTCCAGACATAGAGCTGCAATATTTAGTGTCTGCTCTCATAATTTTTGTATTCCTTTGGTTTCTATTTCCATTGCTATACTCTCTTTACTTCATTTTGTAATGTAAATATTCATTTTGTGCATCTTATGTTGAAGAAAAGATGTTTTTTGGTGAAGAACTTGTTTCTTTTAATTTTAAAATTGTTTTTGGTTTTGTATCTTTTTAGATTTTTTTTATTACTTCTAGTTACAATTCCATCATAGTGCCCTCTTTCCACCTCTCCCTGTCCCACTCTCCCATCCTCTTTCCCTTCTCCCATCTATCCCACTCCTCTGATGTGGAGTGTCCCTACATATCAGTCCCTCTCAGTTCAACAGTCATATGAGGGTTAAGAGCTTTCTCTTACACTGGGGGCCTACATGGTAGCACCCCTAGGGCAAATTGTTCCATTAATAGGTAACAAATCTATGTACCTGATCTTTTTGGTGTGTTGGTTGTAGGATAGTTATACTGTACTATATGGCTATAATTTAATTATAAGTGAGTAGATGCCATGTGCATCTTTCTGAGTCTGGGTTAGCTCACTCAGGATGAGCTTTTCTAGTTCTATCGATTTGGCTGCGAATTGCATGATTTCCTTGTTTCTGATAGTTGAGTAGTATTACATTATGTAAACGTACCACAATTTTTTTTATCCATTCCTCAGTTGAGGGACATCTGGGTTTTTTTTCAGTTTCTAGCTATTACAAATAAGGCTGCTATGAACATAGATGAGGATATGTCCTTGTGGTTTGGTGAGGATTCGTTTGGGTGGATACCCAGATGTAGTATGATTGGGTCTTAAGGTAGGGCTATTTTCCAAGTTTTCTAAGATCTCCAGACTGATTTCCATAGTGGTTGTACAAGTTTGCACTCCCACCAGCAATGGAGTAGTGTTCCCCTTTCTTTACAACCTCGCCAGCATGTGCTGTCATTTGAGTTTTTGATCTTAGCCATTCTGACAAGTGTGAGATGGAATCTCAGAATCATCTTGAGTTGCATTTCTCTGATGATTCAGGATGTTGAACATTTCTTCAAATTTCTCACTGCCTTAGACATTCCTCCTATGTGAAATCTCATTTTACCTCTGTTCCCCATTTTTTGATTGGATTATTTTGTTTCTTGGTGTTTGATTTCTTGAGTTCTTTATAAATTATTGATATTATCCCTCTGTCAGAAGTGGGGTTGGTAAAGATATTTTCCCAGTCTGGAGGTTGCCATTTTGTCCTTATGACAGTTTCCTTTACCTTACAGAAGCTTTTCAGTTTCATAAGGTTCCATTTATTGATTTTTGGTCTTAGAGCTTGAGCTATTGTTGTTCTGTTCAGGAAGTTGTCATCTGTGCCAATGAGTTTGAGGCTTTTCCCCACTTTCTTTTCTAATAGATTTAATGTGTCGGGCTTTATGTTGAGGTCTTTGATCCATTTGGACTTAAGTAGGTCTAATTTCATTCTTTTACATGTCGACGTCCAGTTAGACTAGCAGTTCACAATTAAGAGACTCTTATAAGAGTCAGATGAAAATTTGGACTTTTGAACTGTGTTAAACAATTAGATTTTGAATTTTCAATGAATGCATTATGCGTTAATGGAATGTGAGGGCTGTGAAAAGTTACACCCCCCCAAACACACACAATCATAAGATGCTATAGTACTGGTTTTGTAGGAGGGAAACATTTTTATACTGTTTTTGAATATTAAGGTTCAGACATCACTCTGTTTGGTATATGGCAAATAGAATGTTGAGAAAATGTTTGAGCAAGGGTAATTCATTTGGAAAGACACTATATAGCAATGGAAAAGTGAAAAAGAAAGCTAATTCATTTTGTGCTATTGTCAAGGATACTGCCACAGGGAACTGGCGCTCAGCTTAATTCTTCTGAAAGGTATGTGAATAACACAGATAAAATACTACAGGGTTATAGATATGAGTATTATTAAGTTCTATTTGTTCATTGTTGATACATCATTGATCAAAAGCTGTTCTTAGGAATAAAAACAATTTGACACTTCTAGCCTAAATCTGTGATTTCTTGTCAAACAGTCATATGTGCAGAGAGAGAGAGAACACAGGAAGAACTCTAGGTTCTGGCAATAGAAAGCTTTTGTTCCATCTTCTGTAAACAGTGCCACCAGGGAAAGGATAGAAAGGACACTTGCTTGAGTCTCCTTTCTGGCTCCAAAACAAATCTGAGCAAAGTTCATTCTCTCATATGTCTTATAATTTTATAATTCATGTTATTCGACTTGAATTTCCCTCATTCCATTTTCTGAGAATAAAATTTGAAACAGTAAAATTTTGCAACATAATTTGACATATTTTGAAATATTCACAATATGAAATAATAGCATGTTTATTTTTTATTGTTTCATCCTCAGTTTCATTTCTCACCCAAAGAAATAAAATGCAAATACATTCCATCATAGGTATCTCAATTATTGGAGGTTTTTTTTTAGTTTGCAGAACAATTATGTTTCTGAAAAGATCCACTATAAGAGGTTCACATGTAATTATTAAGCATTAACATAGATATTAAACAAAAATTGTATTCATGAATATATTCATGACAATAGTGTTTTTACATTCTGGAGAGATTATTAGGGAGATTTTAAGATGTTCTTGGAGACATGATCAGAGAATGTTTACTTCCTTATGCCTTTACATTTAGCAGTAGGAAGAATACATAACGATGAACAATTTTCCTTATTAAAACATAAAAAAGGGAGATGAGCCAGCTCGGTCACCGGTCTGGAGAGGAGCTCTGGCTATAGGAGACCTAGCCCCGGTGCAGATCCAGCCCACGGCTCCAGCCACAGATCAGTGGCCCCGAATGTCTGCCTGATATCCAGCCTGCACTCAGACCTGTACACCCAAGAGGGAAAAACAGCCCTACTACAAAAGCAAGGGTAAGTGAGATTTTTTTTTTCTTCTGGAGTTTCCAACATGGCGGCAGAGTGTGCACTCTAGCTCAGAGGAAGAGACCTAACCCAGTCACAGCAAAGCAATTAGGAGCCAAGACTGACTGCAAACAGAGCCTGCGACTGTGTGTTCTCCACAAATACTGGGGTGGGTGGGTCACTCACACTAGCACCCAAGCGTCTGAGGTAGTCAGCAACAAACACACTGAGGCCCAGCACCCATCTTGGATGGAGCTCCCTGCCTGCACTGTCAGCCAAGCTGTAGAGCCTGATGGACTCTGTCAGTGAGAGGAGAACACAGGCCCAACCACAGCTGGTTTTCTGAGGAGACCTGACATCTCCCAGATCCTCAGAGGATAGCCCTTCCCACACTACAATCCCCTCTATATTGGTCCAATTGGGTCACGAGCAGTTGAGGAAAGCAACAGCCACTCTCCGCTCTGAGAGCCAATCTATTACAGGAACCTGCCCACCAACTGGAGGTAAACACCAGGATCATAGGATCAGCCAACCCAGAGGGCAGGGAGTTTTTCTGAGCACCAAGGTCAGTTGACAAAAGAAACAAACAGACAACACCAGGGTCAATCAGATGACAAAATTTCAGTGTGCAAGAACATGTTAAAAAAAAAAAAAAACAATAGGATGTCTCCAGATCCTAGCAATAATGCTACAGACAACTCTGGACATCCTAGCAGGATTGAAATAAAGGGAAATGACCTTAATACTACACTTATATTAATAATAGAAGGCCTAAGGGAGGAAATCAAATACCTCAGAGAACAACAACAAAGTACTGCAAAGGAGCTGATGGAAATGAATAAAGCCCTTAAAGGAATTGAAGACCTGAAAAGGGAAGTTGAAGCAATGAAGAAAATCCAAACCGAGACATCCATAGAACTGGAAAGCCTTAAGAAAAGAATAGGAACTACAGACAATAGTATCACCAACAGAATACAAGTGATGGAAGAAAGAATTTCAGGCTCAGAGGATAAAATTGAAGAAATTGATACATCTGTCAAAGAAAATGTCAAATCTAAAAAGTCCTGACACAAAACCTTCAGGAAATCAAGAACACAATGAAAAGACAAAATCTCAGAATAATAGGAATAGAAGAAAGAGAAGAGTCCCACCAACATGGACCAGAAAATATCTTCAACAATATTATTGAAGAGAATTTCCCAAATCTAAAAACAGAGATGCCTATAACTGTAAAAGAAGCTTACAGAACCCCAAATAGATTAGACCAGAAAAGAAAATCTTCCCGCCACATAATAATCAAAACACTAAATGTACAGAACAAAGAAAGAATATTAAAAGCTGCTAGGGAAAAGGGTCAAGTAACATATAATGGCAAACCTATCAGAATCACACCTGACTTTTCTTCAGAGACTCTAAAAGACAGAAGGGCCTGGACCGACATCTTGAAGACCCTAAATAATCACAAATGCCAGGACAGACTACTATTCCCTGCAAAATTGTCAATAAACATAGATGGAGAAAACAAGATATTCCATGACAAAGCTAAATTAAACAATATCTATACACAAATCCAGCTCTACAGAAGATGTTGGAAGGAAAACTCCAACCGAAAGAGGTTAACTACACACAAGAAAGCTCAGGAAGCAAATAGCATGCCTGCAGCAAAACCAAAAGAAAAGAAGCTCACTCACACACTATTTCCACCAACATTAAGATGGTAGGAAGTAACAATTTCTGGTCATTATTATCTCTCAACATCAAAGGACTCAATTCCCCAATAAAAAGGCAAAGGCTAGCAGAATGGATGCGAAAACACAATCCAACATTCTGCTGATTACAAGAAACACACCTCAGCAAAAAAGATAGATATTATCTCCAAGTAAAGGGCTGGAAAAAGATATACCAAGCAAATGGACCCAAGAAAAAAGTTGGAGTGGCAATTCTAGTATGCAACAAATCAGACTTTCAGCCAACATTAATTAAAAGAGATGGGGAAGGAAACTACATACTCATCAAAGGAAAAATTCACCAAGATGTAATCTTAATACTGAACATCTATGCCACAAATGTAAGACCATACACATTCATTAAAGAAACACTACTGAAGCTCAAATCCCACATTGAACCTCACACATTAAGAGTGGGAGACTTCAACACACCACTCTCACCACTGGACAGATCAATGCTGCAGAAACCAAACAGAGAAATAATGAACCTCACAGATGCCATGAATCAAATGGACCTAATTGATATCTAAAGAACATTTCACCCCAAAACAAAAGAATACACTTTCTTCTGGGCACCTCACGGAACCTTCTCCAAAATCGACCATATAGTCGGTCACAAAGCAAGCCTCAACAGATACAGGAAAATTGAAATTACCCCTTGTAACTTATCAGACCATCATGGAATAAAGCTAGACTTCAACAATAACAAAAACAACAGA
>CAJQZJ010029032.1:0-12462 GCA_907164525.1 Lophiomys imhausi | reverse complement strand
ATTTATTTACATTGTATATGTAGTTATGCTTGTAGATTTATTTTTTAAGAATAAAGAGAGAAGCAGCTTTCCCAGGAAGGGGCAGCCCGTCTGTAATTCTGGAGACAGAACTCACTGAGGCTGATTCAGGCATTCCTGTTGACATTCAAGCTCCCAGAATATGATACATCGGAAGGGGGCCTTAGGCTGCACAACTCTGCTTTGCCTCGGTTTCTTCTTATTATTAGGTGTTTTCTGTTTATTTGACCTTACTTTCATGTGCATTCCCTGCATGCCCCTCGAACTTCCTTTCTCTTCAGCCTGCTCCCTCCTTAAGGTTGCATAGAAGTTCTCTGAGATGTTTGCCCTTTTGCTAGCACAAAGGAGCTGCATAAATCAACCCGCAGGCTCAGTTGTATCTGGTCTTTGACACTTGGCAAGACAGTGAGTTACAGTAGCTGAAGCAGGGGGCCCTTTAAGAGATAGGCTTGATGATATGTGTTGAAGGGGGTAGAGGGGCTGATTACAGTAACCTGCAACTGCTGCTTCTTGGCAACAATTATACAAAGCACTGCAATTGCAAGTTGGTTTAAAATAAGGTTTTGGAGCTGCTCAATTCCTCTTACCCTGTTAGGGAGCTTTAATGCCGTGTTTTCCATACTCTCTGTCTCTTTTCCAGGCACACAAAGCATACTATTCTTGTTTGGGAAAGAGGGGTGCCATTCCCTTCAATGGTCTTCACACAAGTGTTGGGGGTTATTTGTCGGTGATAATTGCTTTTGTACAGCCTTCCTTCAGGTCCTTCCTCCTAATACAGGGCCACACTATCCTTGCCTTTGGCCTCACACTGCTCTGAGTCACTAAGGACATGGAGATGACAGCTATCCTCCATATGTAGGAATCATGGGAAGCTGGGATCTCTTTCCCCACCAGATCTATCATTGCACACACTGACATGGTTGTATAGGCACTGCCATCTTTCATTGAAGGGTTTAAAAATGGCAACTCAGAGTAGCTTCAACTGAGGGTCTACAGCAGATTGAGAGGGGACTGTGATGGAGATGTAAACTGAAGTAATAAATAAACATTTAAAAACATTTTTAAAAAAGAGATAAAGGCACTAAGCGTAAAGAAACAATTTTACTCATAGTTCCTTTGGATATGTGAAAAGTGGTCAGCCTGTTAGTTATATGTATTTGCAATGACTCTAGGAATGCCTGAATCCAAACTTGTGCTGTGCAATTCCAGCAGTACCTTGAGCAAACTGACCTCCTGTACCTTAATTTCTCCAATTGCAATCCGGTACAATAATAGTACTTTATTAATAGGGTGATTGCAATGTACAAATGAGTACAGAATGCCCCTCATAAATGTTAGTTAGAGCTGTTAACCAAGATCTGTGTCCTTTCCCTCAAGAAAGATCCTTGATCAACATGTAGAACTCCCTAACGAGTAATCAATTGGTGCTTCAGAGAAAAGATTTTAATGCAGTTTTAGGGGTGATGGGGCATAGATGACTCAGCAGTTAAGGTAGAGCACCGGCTTCTCTTCTGGAGGACCCAATTTAAATTCCCTGCACGTTCGTGGTGGCACACGACCTTCTGTAACTCCAGCCCCGGTGAATGTGATGTTCTCTTCTGGCCTCTGTGGGCACTGTATGAACATGGTGCAGGCAAAACACCAACGTGCATAAAAATGTATTTTTTAATGACAGCCTTAGAAGGAGTTGAAGGAAGACGTGGAAGATGACTCAGTAGATAAACACTTGCCTCACAAGCACGAGGACCTGAGTTCAGATCCCAAGTACCCTTGTAATAAGCCAGGCATGGTAGTGCTTGCCTGCGAACCTAGCAGTGACGAGATGACGGACAAATCTGTGGAGCACACTGGGCAGCTAACCCAGTCTGCTTTGATGAAGCTCTAGAACAGTGAGAGGCCTGATGTCCAACAAAAGACAGAAGGCACCTAATGCACATTTGAGGTTCTTTTCTGACCTCCACATTCACACACATAAGCACATAAGCACCTGCACACACACACACACACACACACACACACACACACACACACACAAGAGGGGAAGAAATTTGAGTCAAGCCTCATGCATGTGAACAATGCATTCAGAGCCTGGTGTTCATCGTAGCTATGGCTTCCAAAGCCTATGTAGCATGTCATGGCATGGCATTTTCCTTGATGGGCTTCATCAGTGTGCAGATACCTGGTGCGAGCTATAATACACACAAACATCCCCAATAAGTCACCTATGCTGCCTTACAATTGCTCCTAAGAACCTCCATCAGCTACCAGCCCATATGGAGGAAGTTTGGGGCAAGAGTTTTGAGGAAAGGCTACTATTGTTTTTACGTAAACATTTTAAGGTTAGAGATCAAAAAGATGGTCCTCTCATAGGACATGACCACCACGCTGGCATATTGTGCCTATGTTAGTAAATGATGTCACCATTTAAAAAAAATAGAGAATGGTAGGCAGTTCAAGGGAAGAAAATGGTGACAGATGACAGTTCCCATATGTTGTCTCTCCAAATCAAAGAGAGAGTTTAAGATGATTGATGGTAAATGTATGCCCTGCTCTGGCTGAAAGCCCTCACCACTAAGCCTGTAGGCTGAAATTCATCCTCCACTCACTTCCAGGGGATGAGTCACCAACAGCCTTCCTCACGTTTCTCTAGGCAGAATGCAGGAGACTTTCCAAACAAGGCTGAGGTTTTGCTGTTTCCCTGGCTCACTTCACACATAGCCCAGCCATGACCACATGCAGTGACAGGCAGGAACCCATTGTCTTATTTGGGAATGCTGTGGCCCTCTTTGTGGGGAAATGGAGAAGAATGAAAAGTCCACATCCAAACCACAATAGTTGACAAAAATAAAGGGAATTCAATAAACGAAGTGGACGTTTTATCTAGAACAATTATAGAAAAAGTGTCTGATCCAAGGATTAGATATTTCCACACCCATTGTTTTTTTATAGATGTCTGGGGAAAATATCTAGAATCTTCCATGTATCTGCAATGATGTCTCCCACTTGCCTTCTAGTGGTATTGCTGGCTGTCTGCATTTTGTAGTTACTGCTAGGCCAGCTGTTCTTACAGAGGATATTACGTGGCTTTTATTCACCCATACTACTCTGAACTGGTTCTTCTCAAGCATGGCTCATTTTGCCGGAGCATGTGCTGTGTGACATTCATTATGTCCTGCTGACAGCAAAGACCAAACAAGTAGTACCATGAGAAAAGAAGGTTAGCATATGAAGGGTCTGGGTAAGATAGTCTTTCCCTTAGGTGGGCAGAACTGGAGTAGGACTCTGCTGATCTTCACCCACAAGGCCTCCTCAGAGAGGCGGGGCTTCTAACCCTAGACAAAATGCCTAAGTCTGTAGGGAAACAAGCCAGAGATCCTATAGTTGGGTGTCTCTCAGAGTTCAAGGTGTCCCCTCTCAACCCTTCATTTTACTCCAGATTTCTCCAAATCTAAGTTTTTCCACTGCTGAGAAAGAGAAGGAAAGTGAAGCCAGGAGACTGTGGAAGTCTTGGGTGTATCCTCTCATGTTGGAATATGTGTCCTTTGTCAGCTCCAGGATCCCAGAAAAACAAAACAAAATCCTTCCTCCCAGTGATGAGCCTAGTAATCCACCGGTAGATGAAAGAGCGCCCTCTGCTGTCGCCTGAGATTTTCTGGATTTGATTTCCAAGGCAGACGTCACACTTCTGGGGAACAGATTTAGGAAATATTACCTACACTGAAAAGAAAAGATACTCTGTGTTTCGATTCTTTTAACCAGACTGTGTTCTGTGTAGAATGAGAGAGACTTGAAGGATGGCTTGGGACTCACCAGCGGGCCATTTCATGTGACTGCTGGGGGAACCATGGGAGAAGTTCTGGAAACTCTCCATATCCAAGACAGTTGCTAGAATTAGAACCATTGTTGAGGAATAGGGCTTTCTTTCAGTGGCACTGTCGTCTGTCCAGAACCTCCGCTTATATCCTGTCCTCTTCCCAGTAAGGCAGTGTGAGGTTATTATTCCAGACTTCAACTTGTTTCTTTGGGAAAGAAACGATGCTTTCCGCACTTGGGAGCTAAAAAATCAAATGGCTTAGCTTATGAATGTTTTGTGAAGATAAGAATTTAAAATAAACACATGTGACCCACTCTGATGAGATATTAGTTATGTAACTCAGTGTACTGCCTTAAGGATGTGTGAGTTTACTACAGTATGAAACAACTGACCCAGACATTCATTTGCCTCAGAGCTAATTCCAAATGCAATTTGCAAGGCAAACTTAAATCACAGTTATAATTCATGATTGGGGGATGACCACAAATGACATGGTATTAATACCTTGGTCTTTGTTTTTTCCCCAATTCTTATATCCAAAGGTTAGTTCTCCTACATTAGAAGTTACCCAGAAGTTTCTTTCACTTGTCTGAACACACAATTATTTGAGGTTTCACAAAAGGCCTTCCAGTGGAAGGCAGAAATATCCACCAAAGTGGGAGATAGTCTCATCACCATCATTGTCTGCCAATGTTACACAGTGCATGCTATATGGTACTTGCCACGTGGTCTCTTTTAACTGAACTCATTCTTCTAGCAAAGGGTAATAGTTGGAGTATCTGCATGCCTAGACTTCTAAAGACTTCTGATCGCAAACATCTGTAGCCCCTGGACCTTTCTGGAGTCAAGTAATAGATTCCAACTTGACCAATGGACTTGTCCTTCTCAGGTTAACCAAGCTTGAAGCTGGAGTTGTAACCAGATCTCAGAGAGAACAGAAATCCACAGCTAAAGTTGGACCACAGGTGGGTCCATCTTTTCTTGATGCTAACAAGTTTCCCAAATTGACTTTCACCTTGGCAGTGCAAATTCTGCTGGTTCTTCACAAATACAGGCAGAAAAGACAGTCATCCAGAGATAAAATGATTGTCCCACCATTGTCCCATCTTGAGGGCTGCTTTGCAAGTGACTCCAGGAGTGGTGGGCTGCCCTATGATTTTGATCTGCAACCGAATCAAAATGAACAGCTTTCATACAGCTCAAAGATTCTCCCCCTTAGCTCTACTGACATTTGGGGGTTCACTGTTGAATCTGCCCTGTGCACTGTAAGATGATCAGCAGACTTTCTAGAATCTATTCACTAGACACCAGTAACATCTCCAGCCCCTACCTGAGACAACCAGAATGTCTCCATACACAGTTCAAATGCCCCCAAGTGCATAAGCTAATCTTAGTTGAGAACCACCAGTACAGATTCACTCACTGTTAGTAAAGCAAATTGCACTTTTGAAACTTCAGTTTTGAATTCGTAAAGAAGTGGGTTTTTTTCCCAAAATTCTCTCCCAGCTGTCTGCTTCCTTCTCATCCCTTTATGTGCCCGTCATAACTAACATACACCAACATGTATGTAAGCATTGCTCTTGGGTAGTGCTTCTGAGAGTAAGGCAATTTTCTTCATCAGAGGACCTTGTCTATGATGTCTAAATTTTCCTAGGGAAATGTAAACATATTTGTGTTCATCTCAGATAAGGCACCAATGACAGACCAGAGGAATAATCCCATCCAAGCATCTAGCATGGTAAACCAATAAGATTAGGGTTAATTACATGTGCAGGGATGACTCAAAGGCAGATGTGTCCACAAAATCACATTCCAGCATGGATGATGAATCAAGAAATCTACATCCCTGGAGTTCCATGCAGGCAGCTACACCTAACTCTACCCAACCAACTGCCCCCTGTTTTTATATGTTTGGAGAGTGGCCTTGAGAATCTTATAACTTTCTGAGCTTTGTAAGTTTCATGAGCTCCCTGAGTCTTGTAAGTTTGCTTAGTTTCCCCAGTCTCTGGAGCCTCCTTCGCCCATCCAGTAGGGTATGTTTCAATTTTGCTATATTACCATAGGTAAACATTTTTGTGTGTCAGGGTCCAAATGTCAGTAAGTACTGTGAGTGAGAGCTCTTGATCAAACCAGCCATATCTACAAAGTCTAAAGGGAAAAACCATTGGGAGAACCTTTTATAATGTAGATGAGAAATTCTCAATTGGGGGTTATTTTTGCCCTTCATGGATATTTTGCCCTTCAAGCAATGAACAGAGAGATTTTTTTTCCTTGTTGCAATTCAGGAAGTAAATTGTTGCTGGCATTTAATAGTTACAGGCTAAGAATGATACTAACGCATCTTATAATATACGAGCCAGACCCTTACAGCAGGTTCTAAATAGTGGCAGTGCTAAGATGGAGAATCCTGTTCCAAGGTCACTTGTACTGAGGTCCCCCATTGGTGTTTACTCTCTTTTAACTCTGTGCTTTGGATCCTGTACTTCATAACTACCCTTGTGTTGCCAAGCTAGTTTTGAATGTCTAGACCTTACATAACTTTGACATAGTGACAAAAATCTGAGAAGGAAGACTGGAACAATACCCAGCCCTAAAGCAGATCCATACAGGAGAGCAGACCAGTTCACATCCAAAGTTCAGCTGGGATGGACAGTAAGGATCGAGACAAAGCATAGTCACAATTCAGAATGACAGTCAGCACAAATGGCCCTGCCAAAGACACTCTGTCCTGCCAAGCACAGGGACAGGGAGGCTAAGAATGTGAGGCGGTAGAGGCTGTACTGTAAAATCAAACTGTTTCTATAAAGTCATATGATGGGGTAAGGCAGCTCCAGCCAGCAAACTGAGGCTTGGGGAAAAGACTTGTTCCTGGAGTGGGACCCATGACAAGAGAAAGTTGGGACCCTGACTTAAGCTCTCACAGCTTTAACTTGTATTTGTGGTATCACAACTCCCTGTTAACTATTAATAATGACTGGGACTTGACTACTGGCATGACCTTCTCTCACATTGATTCCATCAGGAACACCTCAGCTTTAAACCATATGTTACATTGGCACTCAGGGCGATAGGTGAAATTGTGACATTTTGGCAGAGTCAGGAACTGCGAAGTATCTGAGAGCTAACCCTACTCACAAATGTAAGGCTTTCTCTGAAACAGTGTAATGGGTACTGTTGTCCTTATTATATGGAGCAGCAGATATTGTTCTGGTGATGGATGCTGTCTCTATTTTTCAAAGACTGATAGACAAACATCCCCTACTTTAAAAAAAAAGTAAGTCTGAGACTGGAGACATAGTAAGTAATAGCACTGTCTACTCTGTCAAAGGAACCAGGTTCAATTCCCAGCACACACTCACACACAGGGTGGGGGGGGGTCGCAGTTCACAGCCTTTTGTAACTCCTATCCCAAGGCATCTGACACCTTCTTCTGGCCTCTGAGGGCACCAGGAATGTACATGGTGCCTAGATGTACATGACAGTGAAACACCCACACACAAAATAGAAAATTAGAAGAAAGGCCTCTGGCTCTAAAATTGACAAAAAAAAATCTAGAGAGATTCATGGAGAATCATCTTGTTTACTTTATCAAGCAGCAAACAGTAAGTATGCCTCTTCAAAACCAGTGCAGAGCGAACACTGAATGATTAATTATTTTACTTTATTTCAGCTATGTATGTTCACCTTACAAAGAAAAGCATTTTCTGTCAATCAATGGGCATGACAATGGAGGTCTCTATAGCTGATTGTTCTGACAGTCCTGTACAGACTGAAGATTTCAGATCACTATAACAGCCCCTGCTGCCAGTTTTGAGTCTACAGCTCTTCTTCCTTCTCATCCAGGAAGAGCACAGCAGGCAGAGTCTGTAATCTGAGGCAGGAAGGCAATGATCATTGCTAAAGGTGAAGGTGGCTGTGTTTATGGATGTAGGAGAAGAAGCTATGATGGGCCACATCATTGGAAGCGTGAAAATCTTTAAAATGCTGCATCTGAGAGTTGGTGAGATGGCTCAGTGAGTACAGCGCTTATTGGATCAGAGTTTAGATCCCCAGAACTCAGGCAAAAGCTGGGAGGGCATTGTGGTGAAACTGTTATCCAGAACCCTGGAGGTAGAGACACAGGATCCCTAGAGCAAACTAGCTGCTTGACTAGCTGAATCAGTGAGATCTGGGTTCAAAAGAGAGGCTTAACTTCAATATTTTAGGTGGAGATCAACAAAATAGACACCTAACATCAATCTCTGAATTCGACTGGCACACACACACACACACACACACACACACACACACACACACATGCCCACATATATATGGACACAGGCACACACCACACACATACATATGCAAAAAAAAAGACAGCTTCATCTAAGTGTCCCAGGAGAGGAAGTAAAGTGGCAACGGACACCAGTGGAATACAACGCATTTCTATCTCCCAAAATATTTGATGCTACCAGATGTCACAAGAACAAACTGACAGTAAAAAAGATATCTTACAGGAAAGCACACTCAGTGCCTGACTGTAAGCAAAGGAAAACAAACACATGCTCGATATTGTCAGCCAAAAGGCAGCAACACATCTTTCTTCAAAACAAACATTGCCAATAGTTGCAAAATGCATTTACTATCCACACTTGATGATGAAACCGCCAAGGGACAACATGTGTGGTACTGAAGGTGTCAGACAGCAGTGTGCATCTGTCCAGGGACCAGATCTCACCTCTGACCTCTCCACTATGTAGCTCATTCCAAAGAGGCCCTTCTTCCAGCTTCTGCTGACCCAGAACCCGCATCCAGGAAAGGACTTTGAGCTGTTATCAGAGTTCTAAGCCATAGAGAAGGCTGACTTTCAGAACAAATTAGGTCTAGGCAATTTAGCCCCCAAATCAAAAGGAAAGTAATGGTAAAAGGCAGATGTGTTAGTTATTTTTTTTTGTTTTTGTTGTTGTTCTTATGACCAAGAAGCAAGGAGGAAGGAATCTATTTTATTGGACCATTTAGGGATACAGTCCATGGTGGCATAGAAACCATGGTGACAGGAGCACGAGATAGCTTGTCCACATTGTTTCCACATTCAAGAGGGAGAGATGAAGTCTGGAGCTCACCTCCCTTCCTCTCTTTCATTCATGGTGGGCCACTATGGTTAGTGGGCCCATGAAATAGTGTCCTCCACAGTCCAGGGTGGATCTTTTCAATTAAGCTTTTCTGGAAACACCCTCATAGAAACAGCCAGGGGGTGTTTTGGTGGTAATTCCCAACCTAGCCAAGTTGTCAGTAAAGATTAGTCATCACATTAGGAAAGGAACCTAATGAGTACAACCAGGTTGGAAAGACAAAGGAGATAAAGCATTTCAGATGTGTTTAGGAATACTGACATGAACTCATTTAGTAATATGACATGCTTATGGGAAGGGAGGCAAGAGATACTACATAGTCATAGAGTCTTGGTCAAACTGTAGTCCAGTTGATCATGGTTATGATTTGGATATAAAATGCCATCCATAAGATCATATGTTTAAATGTTTGGTCCCTAGCTACTCTTGGTACTCTGGGTGGGGATGGGGTTGAGGAACCTTTGGGAGGTGGAGTATACCTGAAAGAAGTAGATCTTTGGGCTGTAGACCTTGAGATTTATCATCTGATCCTGTCTGGTATCTTTCCCTGTTTCCAGATCTATCCAAGTGTAAGCAAGCAGCCACCACAGCCAAAAGTCACTCCCCTTCATGCCTTCCCAACTCTGATGGGTTATATCCTCAAACTGTGAGCCAGAATAAACCCTTCCTCCCTCAGGTTTCATTGGTTAGGCATCTGGTCACAGCAGTGAGAAAAGTAACTTAAACACACTGTCTTAGCTCTGGTAACACAAGGTGTTACCAAGTCAGAGAAATTGTCCTGCACAGGTGCCCACAGAAATTGTTACTGCTCCCAGAACAATCTCTCTAAGAGACTGGTATCAGCCCAGAGGCCTCCCCTTCCAACCAGGTTCTCAGCACAAAGGAGATTTATTTGACTCAGAGGAACAAAGGACAGAGAATGTGAGACAAAAACAGGAGATAGAGGACAAGGAAGAAAGGGGAGAAAACAAGGGAGCCTGAACAGGTATTTGTCCTGGAGGAGTGTAACTCCTCTCTGGATAGAGAGGAGATGGATGTGGCACATAGGAACATGGCAGTTTGTAAAGGGAAAACCCTATGTTAGAATGAGGTGTTTAATTTTAATTGGGCATGTTAATTAGGTGGGCTTTTGATTGATGGCCAAATAAGGGAAAAGACTTTGGTGGCTAGCTTTAAGAATGTAATCTAATGGTTTTTAGCAAGACAAAAAGAATAGAAGAGAAGGGCAAGCAAATGGATGGAACTAGGGAAGCTCAACCTGAGTGAGCTAACCCAGACCCAGAAGGATGCACATGGCATCTATTCACTTATAGTCGGATTTTAGCTACATACTACAGGATATCTATACTACAACCAACACACCAAAGGGAACATGGACATAGACTTTTTGTTTTGTTTGTTTGTGTGTGTGTGGGTTTTGTTTTGTTTTTTTAGTTTTCTCTCCCTGGCAATGAGACCCTTTTCACTGGTGGTACTGCCTTGTTGGCCCCCAGTGTATGAGGAGGCTTTTGGCCCTCATATGACTTCTGAACCGGGGCAGGGGACTGTTATGTAGGGACACTCTACTCCAGAGGAGTGGGATGGAAGGGTTAGGGGGTAGAGGGTGGGAGGGAGGGGCTGGGAAAGGGGGAAAGAGGACAATATGATGGAGATGTAACCTGAAGCAACAAATAATTTTTTTTAAAAAGAAGTTACTTGAAAAAAAAAAAAAAAACAAGAGAAGGGCAAGAATCTAATGGTTTTTATCAAGACAAAAAGAATACAAGAGAAGGGCAAGGCCTGCTAGAGCCATGCTCACCATGCTTGAACTGGCCAGAGTCCCTTCAATGTCCATTTGATTCACAGGATATACTTCAGACCCATGATCTTACAGGAGGTCCCATGTGACTATTGCTTCTGGTTGGAGGGAGAGAGTGTCATCATGGGACAATATACCTACAAGCCTCCACTGCCCCCACCATCTCTGGGAGGTGCAAGGCAATAACTAAAGTCTTCTAGGTGTCTCTCCATGGGTCTGAAAGAACTGGCAGTTGGCAAACTGTTGAAAATACCACCATATTTACTCTAGTTTTGGTGGTTTTAGCCTTGAATGTGGAGAAGTACTCACTTTAGGTGTACATTCCTTAAATTGTTAACATACCTCCAGAAAGAGCTGAACAGGATTATGAGTCTAAATGTAAGTATAAGAAACCAGATACAAAATGAAGGAAGAGATGTTAAACTTTGAAATGGCTATGATCACAGACCTACATTCCAGGGCTGCAGACAGAATTCCTTTGATTGGCACACATACTTAGAGCTTTGCACTAAGCTTGAGATCTGGTACCTGAAATGGAGCAAATGGTCAGCAGAAGTTAACTATGCCATTGCCGCCACCGCTGCTGCCACCACCCCCATTGCTATGGAGAAAAGGATGGCTTCTTCTCACATTGCTGCTTTGTCTTTCCTCATTCAGTGACCATGGAAACTCTGATAGTGCAATAAAGTTTAGGGAATAAAAAGAACAGGAATGTGTCCACACAGTGATAGGACGTGATATCTAAAAGATCTTCGGATAGCCTGCTTCCCCTAATTTCCACCCAACTCTGACTCATCTCCAAGACTTTACCAAAGAAAAGAATAGTAATATTAGAAATGCCTGGGTGGTTCCTGAGGCATAACTCGGGCCCCTCTTTAACTTGTAGTTCAGTGTTTCAAGACAGAGTCTGCTGTATCTTCAGTCTGGCCTCCAACTCTCTATGCATACAAGAGTGAGCCTGAATTTTTGATTCCCCAGCCTCCATTTCCCAAACGCTGAGGTTCCGCCTGTGTACCACCATACCTGCTTTCTGTGCTACTGGGCTTGAACCCAGGACTTCACACATGTTAGGTACTCCACCAACTCTGCAACATATAGCCCATAAGTTATAGGTCACCTTCCTCTCCGTTCCTCTTCTCTGAGAGTGAAACATAGCACAGGGGCCATTTGTGGGCTACAAAGTTACTACATTGTCTGCCCCATGCTCTTCCTTCAGACACCTTCTTCCAAAGCCCTTTCTCCCAGAACCTGCTTTCATGGAGCGCACCCATGTAATCTCATGAGACCCCATACTCAGATGCCCTTGCACTTGGCAAGATGCCCTGGGCTTCCCTTTTGCAATTCTTCATTTGTGCCCAGCAGAGCTCCATAGTTTCCTTTCAGGCCTGTCTTATGTCATTCCACTGGATACCCTTACCCAATCCTGGCTAATGACTCTGAGTAAACAAGAAGAACACATTTTTCAAAAATAAATAACTTCAATAACAAAAGCAAAGACAAGTTAATCTTTAAGAAGAGAGTAAGTAGTGTTCTGGCACTTTCCAAAAATAAGGAAGCCTTCATTTGATCCACTAGATGTCAGTCTTGCTTCATGGCAAAAGGGACTTTTTTTTCCTTTATTTTTTATTTCTTCAAGTTATATCTCAATCGCAGTCCCCTCCCTATTCCCCCTCCAGTCCCACCCTCCCACCCTCAACCCCCCATCCTCTTCCCTTTTTTTT
>CAJQZJ010029031.1:0-10081 GCA_907164525.1 Lophiomys imhausi | reverse complement strand
ATATCTATTGTTTTGTATAATACTTACTGTTATAAGAGAAGGAACCATCTGTTGGACTGAAAGGGGAAACTTCTGGGGGGAAGAGGGTGGAAGGGCGGGATAGGAAGGGGGAATACGGAGGGGTTTGTTACTGAGATGTAACTTGAAGAAAAAAAAATAAAGTATTTAAAAAAAAAAAGAAAAAAAAAAGAATCTAGATTGCTTCAAGCTGATGCCAGATTGTGTACACATATGACCTCATGTAATGATTAAGTTGTACAGCTGTGAGCAGCAAAATGGAAACTGAATCCCACAGGTGGCTCCCAAGTCACAGCAGTCATGTTTCCACTGCACAACTCACCCAGACGTAACTGCTTTCTATGTGATAGTATGAGTGCTTCTGAAGCACACAGACAATTTCAGAATGGCATCAGTGACAGCCGAGGATTGTTCTCCAATGGACTGCACGTCTCTAAAGAAATTCTGCCTCCATTATCATATAGCCTGGGTTGAAATGCATTTCACCAAAGGAAAAAGTACCCAGAGATAAGAAAAATAGAGTTTCTGATATTCTTACTCATACAGAGTGAAATGCCCCTGTCTACCACCACACCACTCAGAATGAGCCTGGGCACCTTAGTAATGAAGATTGAAATCTCAGACCTGTTCCTGCTTAGTCTCGGGTGGCTGAATGACACTTGTCCCTTCTCAGTTCTCTGATGTGGTTGAAGACTAGAGAGTTATAGTATCATAGTTAAGTTTTAAGTTGTTTAGGAATTAAAAGGATGTTCTAGGTCTAAGAAGATGTTTTTAAGTTGGTAATGCAAGTTAGGATGGAAACTGAGTTAGGTACAGAACTTTAAACTCATTGAGATAGATAATAGAATATTAATATAAGTTGCCAAATACATATGGACTGGATATTAGGAATGTATGTTATATCTTATAATTTTCATAATTGTGACCTAACCGTTCTTATTGTTTTGTACTGCATTTAGAGTTATAAGAAAAAGAACCTTTTATTGGACTAAAAGAGGGAGCCTTTGGGGGGGGGGGGGGAGAAAAAAAAAATTTAAAAAAAAAAAAAAAAAAAAAAAGCACATAGGAGTGTAAGGGGGGAAGAAGGTAGGAGGGTGGGACCAGGACAGAGAGGAGGGAGAGGACTGTGACTAAGATGTAACTTGAAGAAATAAATAAATGTTGAAAAAAAAAGTTACACAATTATAAAATAAATAAATAAACAAATAAATATTATTGGCTAGTACTAATTCTGCCATGCAAGTAATTTCTATGTTCATGCACAAAAGGGCATACATGGACAACATATACATGCACATATGAAAATGGGGAAAAAACAGCATTATAAAAAAGGGTATGTCTTATTGGATGTCACTTATATGTCATAGGACTATCCACTTTGCAACTTAAATATGTAAAATGTTTCTAAACTTTAAATTATTTTTACATATAGTAATAACTTTAATTTCCCCAAGGTTAACTTTAGTTTCTTTCAAGATCTAACTATTTCCAACCTTTACCAACCAGGTGACTGTTGATTCTACCTAATTATTCTCTTAGATTTAATTAGAATACTTTTGCCTTGATTTGACGGGTTCACTCTGTAACTGTGCCTAAATAATAAAGAAATTAACAAAGATTACTTTACTGTTTAATCAATGAAGAATAAATTCAATTCTCATGGTTTAAAAAAAAAGTGAAATCTCCATTTAGATCATGACCTTACATGAAGTTTTCTTGGCCACTTATAAACTCATATCCTACAAGTGTCTATGCTTACTCAAAATATTGTCAAGACTTTGAGAAACACAAGCTTCCTAGGTTGCCACGATTGATTCTAGAAAGCTCTAAAGTTAAGATGTAATTATTATACATACTTTTCTTCTAAAGCTAATTTTTAAAAAATTCATAAATATTTCCTATACAGTATCTATTTAGATATTCAAGAATAGAATTTAGTCAAAAATAATATGATAGAGAAATATACAAAATTTTTTACTGAAACATTCTTCATTATCAAGTAGAGCATACACAGATACTATGTAACTGTTCAGAATAAAATAAAAATTTCTATTTATATATATATATGTTGTAATATATATGTATTACATATAAATATATATATATATATATAATATCTTTTACAGGGAAGTGTCTTGTAGTCAACAAAGCTGTAAGGATAAAGCTCTCTAAGCTGTTTGACAACAAACATAGAGCTACAGGTTTAGAGTTTTCCATGTGAGTTTTGATCTTGCTTTGGATCCATCATTTTTTTTACTTATGCCCCATTTCTCTCTTTTTAGAATGGTAATATATATTCTGTGTCCTTGTATGTTAGACGTGTATAATTTGTGTTTTGATTTTGTACGTGGTTACAATTAAGAGATTGAGTTTCAGATGCGACTTTGGACTTTTAAACAGTGTTGAGGCAGTAATGGACTATGAAGACTTTTGAAACTGGACTAAATGCACTTTGCATTATGGTATGGCTATAAGCCCATGAGGCCCAAGAAGTAGAATGTGGTGGTTTGAATGAGAATGGCCCTCATAGACTAATATATTTGAATGCTTGGTTCTCAGTTAGTGGAACTGTTTGGGAAGGATTAGAAAGTGAGAGCTCTGCAGTTTCAAGAACCCAACCCATTCCTAGTTAGCTCTGTCTGCCTCATGCTGTGGATCAGATCTAAGCTCTCAAGTATTGCCTCAGCACCATGCCAACACCCTTTGGAACTGTGAGTCCCAAAGTAAGTGCTTTCTTTTAATTAAAGTAAAATTTCAATGATATTTTGCCAAGTAAAAACAAAATACCAAAAGCAGAAAAGGCTGTAAGTTGTCATTGATATTTAAAAAAAGTAAAAAATGGTGTGTTCCCATTTATACCAAAAAGCAACAACACAGAGAACATAAAATCCCAGAGAACCCTTTGAGAGCAGCAGTCTCCAGGAAGAGAGACCATGCCAAGAGGGAATGGCATCAATGACTGGAAAACAGGTATTCACTGTGCCCCTAAGTAGTTTGAATGTTAAGATAGCCATCACTCCACTACCCAAAACACACTGCATTGGGAAGACAAGGCCACGGATCCCTTGACTTGCAGGCTACAGACCTTCCCATCCTGTCTGCCCTTCCAATCTTACCCCAGCAGGTCTCTGAAGCCTTACTCTGCTTAGCGACCCACTCTTCTACCTCTTCTTCAACACAAAGGTCCTCTGTACGCCTCCCATGTATCCTGCACATGTCAGCCACGTGCTTCCCCGGCTCTGTCAAAGCTAGAGACCCTTTACCCTCCTAGTCTCAGGGTCAATGTCAGGGTCTACGGCCCTGAAACAAGGCACCAGCCATCACCAGCTGTCTGAGAAGCATTTCTGGATTCTCATTAATATGTAAAATTTAAGTAATAAATGTGTGATTGTTAAAGATATGTCTCTCCCTACACTATAGTACTTTGAGGGAAATAACCATAGGCCTATTTTGCATGGAATGTGACTGCTGCTAAGTGTCATTTTAGTAGCTAGCTCAAGTCTGAGAATAATAGATTTTTTAAAAGGGTGGAAAGTCTTTTTAAAAAGAGTGCATTGCTGAATATCAAGGTCATTTAAATACAGGATGATACAAGTATTTCAAATAAAAACTGTCACTGTACTTTCTAGGATTGCTTTTAATTAAAACTGACTGGTTTTGATTAAATATTAGAGTATAAATATAGAACATTATAAAAAACAATAAGTTCCACTGTATTATTTTCTCACTAGTTAGAAAGAGAATATGGTTTTGACAGAAGTAGACTTCAATGATTGTTTGAACTGCTGTCACATGGCATTGTCTATACAAATATCTTTTTTTAAGCTCTTTTGGAGATGTGAGACAAGCTTCACAAAACTAGGTATTAGGGTCTTTATCCTATCATAAAATGGCACAAGAACATTAAACATAGTAACATACAGTTACTAAGTGTAAGAGGAATTTATAGTAGTCAACAGAAAAATAGAAACTCACGTACTTGTTACCAGCAAATAGAATCTGAAAGATAAAGTCAGACAGAAGTCTTCATCAACAATCTGGAAAACACTACTCCACAGACACACGAGCCTGTAAAAAGAGAGAGAAGCCTGCAGCAGGCACTAGGCTGGACTCTTAGGCATCTCTCTCATGCTGCACAACTCACTTCTTCAATCACCTCTCTGTGCTTTTACTCTGAAGGCACACACTGCCGTTTTCCAAGTTTGACACAGAAAACCAGGCAACTCTGCAATCTCTCAAGTAAAGACTTCATTGCTAAGGGGTTTACTAGACAGTCAATCTCAGGTGCAGCTGTGTCAGGAATTGACACGTACATGTATAAATAGTAGCAATGACAACTCACTTCAAGCTCTACAGGAAGGGCAAAAGAAGACCAAGAGAGAGAATGACATTTCCACAGGTGCAAATGTTAGTATAATGATGGTTTCTAATATTATTTCCAATGACACCAGTCTAAACAACACTGAACATAAAGTGCAACCCTCACAATGAATTTGTAGAGATTGATACTTTCATGTTATACATACCTGAAAATCTATAAGGTAAAATAAAAAGCAATCAAATGAAGAGAGATTAAATATGACCAGAAACTTTGAAGAAATGAGAAGGAAACACCAAATGTATTTTATAAGTATTTAATATTGCTAGAGACAAATTAAGCAGGAAGCAACTAGAATACCGATAACTTCCTTTAAGTTTTCTCAAAGTTACGAAAGAGGACAAACAAAGCCCTGCAAGAATATAAATATGCCTGTTCACCTGATACAATCAAGTAGGCCTGGGAGACCTTAAGTGTTTCCCACAGCATTCATTGACTTCAACATGGATAAGGTCCTAGTCACATTGTTCCCCTTGGCAGCTGAAAAGGAGAACAGGGACCTGTTCATTTCAAAGTAAATATCAGGAGAGCTCAAACTGCTGTACATCCCCACCCTGCTCTTCAAGGCTTAGCTTATGAACCTCGTTCCTTTTGTGCCTTATCTCCCGACCTTCACTTCATCCTTTCTTCCTTGATGATGCTCCAGGAGCCAGGGACCCTTAGCTGCTGGAACCCACCTGCTTTGATCCCTCACTCTCATCAGCTTTTACTCAGCTGCCTCACCCTTACTGATGTTTCTAAAACCCTGACAATTGTACACTTCCCATCTACACTTCACCCTTACTTTCCTGCATTGAATCTATTGCACAGGTCCCCAGAAGAAAAGGTAAAAGCAGACACTTCCTCTGCTTGCCAGCCCAAGCCCAGCCCAAGGCCTCAGGAGCTCCAAGAATGTGCCAGCAAAAGCACCAAGACCAGAAAGGAAGCATGCTGAAAGCTTCATGCAGGTGGGACCTGTTAGGAGCAGCCATCCTGAGTATGAGACCTGCCTTTCTCTGAGCTTCCACCTACATCAGATTCACACCAGGTGAGGCTAGTCATTTCTTCATGAACAGGCTAATACTTAGGCACCAGAACATTCACACTCTGCTCTTCGTTGCCAAGGGGTGGGGGGTCTGATGAAGAAGAAAGGAAAGGGCCTCTCACATACCACCTGCTGAGTGCTGACCTCACTGTCCCCTCCACAGTCCGCTCCCTCGCTTTGGATGAGCTCTTTCCCACCACCATGCACATACCATTATTATTCTGGAGGGTCATTCTTCCATACGCTTGGGTAGGGGATGCGGCTAGATGGACAGAGGGGTTCCCTTATTCACGTGTGCTTGAAATTTTAATTTAAAAATTTCCATATTAAAGATATAAGGAAGAACACCAAAATGATACCTTTGGCTAATGCTGACAAGAGGGTTTTATCTGGTGCTGACATAATACGGTCCAAGTGAGTATATGCAAGATTTCAGCAAAAGTAAAAAAAGAAATAGCATACATACATATACCCTTTCATCTTTCCCTTGAATGCAGTATGTATTAAAAACAACTCTGTTCAACTCCATTTACCCAACTTTCTCAGTAACTGTTTCATATAATACCAGTAACAAAAATTCCCAGACTAATATGCACTGCACAGATTACTGGGGAAAACTAAATAAGTCATTTTATATGAAATTTGTTTTTTTTTAAATTTCAGCTATTTTCACCAAATTTATTCTATTTGTATTTTTTTTTCTAAACTGGAAACCCTTTATTCATCATTTTAAGAAACATTTTGTTTTGTTTTGTTTACCTAAAAAAGAAATACTTCACAAACTAAGACAAATAGAAAAACTTGCAAGCGAAGTATTACAGGACTTGTAGAACTACAATAGTCAGGAGCATCTCCCAACATTTTCCCCTACTGGATTCAATTCATCTGTACTCATCCTAAGAGCATGCACCCTCCCACCAGGAGAGCCACTCTCTGCCTTCTTCATAGATTCTTTTCTACTGTTCCTCTTTAGAGGGAGATGGGTCTGCAATAAACCCTTCTCAATGTTTTTACATTATGAGCTACAGTAAGTGAACAACATGGAAATCCAGAGACACTTGAAGGTTGGCACAGCTTGAATACTTGGGTGGAAAGGCTGTGTTCATCCTTATGAATGTTCTGGTATAAATGCAACCCAGCAAGATTGTGCCTCATAGCTACTGTCCATCTTTATTAAGTACACATAGACAGATTATTTTAAACATAATTTGATCTTAGTGGCTGGTACACACAACTAAATCATTAGAGCCAAACGAAGATTAGAAATAAATTATTGGCCTGGGAGACTGTACTTATGATGCCTTAATTCTAAAAGTAGTTTAACATGTACTCACTCTTATCATCCAAAGACATAGCGTAAGAAGTATTATTTGTTCAATGCTATGACTATTTTTAGGGTTAAAATACCTTCTTCAACAAAATATCTAGCCAAGTATATAGTCATACATCTGTATTGCCAGCACTCTGAAGGCAGAGGCAGGAGGATCATCCATAAATCTCAAATGATCTTGAGTTACATAGCAAGACTCTATCACTAACAAAACAAACAAACAAAAAATCGAGTTCACAGTCCCATCACTGGGCTGTAACTCATCTGGGCTGTAGAAGGACAGACCAGAAGATATATGTTTAGTACTTATTCCTGACCTCAAGTCCGGTTTGGCTATCAACAGAAAGCTTAATGCTGCATGCACACTAACTATGCAAATAAAATTAACTTCAAATGTCTCAGAGATGAGTTAATTGCATGACTAAAATTGCTTCATGTGGCTAGAGAGATGGCTCAGTGATTAAGAACATTTACTGTTCTTGCAGAGAACCTGGCTCACAATCCTTCACAACTTTGGCTCTAGACATCTGACCCCCACTTCTTCCACAGGAATTAGGCACACACATGGTGTACATACATTCACTCAGGAAAAACAATCATACATATGAGAACAAAGAGATCTCTATTTGTATATTTGTCTATCAAAAACAAAGCCATTTTTTCCTATCATTTAAAATATTATTTAAGCCTTATTTCTCACAAGTCTCAGTCTTTTCCAAGTATAATCACATAAAATCGATGCCTCCAAAAACAATAATACTCATTAGAAAATGGAGAAGTGCTTATTTGTGGAGAAGGACGCACATGCGGTCATACCTCCCACACTGTCCTTTCAATCAAGGATCTTCAAGTACAGTAAGGCATTTGAAAACAGGAGCTCAGAGCAAGAGCAGATAGAGAACACATTATGCCGCTCAGCACGCAGCAGCCTCCTCAAGGGCACTTCTCCTTCATAGCCACACCAGCAGTGGTGACAGCACAAAGCACATAGGTAACGCAGATGCACATATGCTCCGTGTCCGTGTCCTCAGAAGCAGTATACACGGCAACATACCAGCACCTGCTTCTTTAAAATGTTTTCCAGACATGCAATACTTTTCTTCTTTTGGAATGATGTCTTTGGCATTTAACTCAACCTTTGGAAAATAACACCCTCTAAAGACATGTGTGGTCACTAGAGGGAAGTAGAGGACTCAAGAACAAAACAAAGAACAAAGGCAGGAGTGAAATGCCAGCAGGTTATTGACTATGTTAGCAGTATGTTAGTCTGCTGGTCTTTCAAAGCTGGCCACATTTAACTATTTCATTTGTGTTTGTGTTAGGCTGCTAAGCAGGAAGCGGAGCTGAAAAGGAGTACAAGCCAAAAGATGGAGTCTTTCTGAAGCTGATTTGTGAACATTCCACGCTCTATCAAAAGTATTAACTATGATATTAATAATGGCAAGTGTGAACACTCCTACACTGATTATAAAATTCAGCCAAATATGTAATTTACAGCTAACAAGCAGAAGAATCATTTAGTCTCTCAAACTGAAATCTTCAGTGTACCGGTTTATAATTACATTAATTTAGATTATATCAAGTTTGTTCCATGGTAAACAAAAAACTTAAATTCCATAGAATTAGGGATTTTACTTGTGATACTATAAACTTCAGACATATTGTAGCTCATGCCTGTAATCCTAGCCCTCCAGAGGCAGAGGCAGGCATATGTTAGTAAGGATAAGGCCAGTTTACAAAGTCAGTTCCAGGCTTGTCAGGGCTGCATGGGGAAGTCCTATTTCAAAACAACTAAAAGATTTCCAGGGGGTGGTATTGCATGCCTTTAATCCTAGCACTTGGGAGGGAGAGGCAGGCAGATTTCTGTGAGTTTGAGCCAGCCTGGTCTATAGAATGAAGTGTGTTTCCAGGACAGCCAGGGCTACACAGAGAAAACCTGTCTTGAAAAACAAAAAAACAAAAACAAGAAAACAACAAAAATTAGACCAGGTGTACCAAATGCACATTTTGTGTAAAAATTGCTTTGTGAATTACTCATTCTTGACTTCAACACGGACTACTGTGGAGTGATATTCAATGGCAACAGGTTAACTTTATGTAAGGAAAAGATGCCAGTTCATATTCTAGGTGAGTCAGTAGCCACATTCTTCAGTTCTTGGTCAGCTGTGCTTGCCCTTTCTCTATGAAGGAACAAGTGGCAGGCAAGCATCCAGGGCCAAAATGGAGGGACGTAGTTACCAAGTAACTTGGGCTTATCACTGCCCATGATTTCATCATAGTTGAGGTAAATTCATAACTGTGAGGCCACATGACTGAAACTGGTAATGTTAAAATCAAAACATTATATTTCAAAATGAAGAAGTGTAAATACTTACTTTTAAAAATAATTTTTTTTGGTATTGGTATAGAAACAGAACAGTAGATCAATGGAATCGAATTGAAGACCCAGAATTGGATCCACATACCTATGGCCACCTAATTTCTGACAAAGAAGCCAAAACCACACAATGGAAGAAGGACAGCATCTTCAACAAATGGTGCTGGTCCAACTGGATGTCCATTTGTAAAAGAATGAAATTAGACCCATACTTATCACCTTGTACAAAACTTAAATCCAAGTGGATCAAAGACCTTAACATGAGGCTGGTCACACTAAATCTACTAGAAGAAAAAGTGGGAAAAACCCTCAAACTCATTGGTACAGGTGACAACTTCCTGAACAGAACACCAACAGCTCAGGACCTGAGACCAACAATCAATAAATGGGACCTCATGAAACTGAAAAGCTTCTGTAAGGCAAAAGACACTGTCATTCAAACAAAATGGCAGCCTACAGACTGGGAGAAAATCTTCACCAACCCCACATCTGACAGAGGGCTAATATCCAAAATCTACAAAGAACTCAAGAAATTAAATGCCAAGAAACCAAATAATCCAATCAAAAAATGGAGAATGGAGCTCCAAGGTGACAGAATGATTTCTACTTTAACCCGGATTGAAAGATAACGCTTTGTATGTTGTCAGAAGGCCAAATTTGCTTCAGGAGAAGTACTACCTAGCCCCCTCCATCCCCCCCCAGGAAAAAAAAAAAAAAAAAAAAAGGGCAATTGTCCTAGGGTTGGGATTGGGGCAGGGCTCTGCTCTTATCGTTCCAGAAGAATCGAAGTGTCCATTAGGGGAGCCCGGGGACAGCGGACAGCGGAATCCTCAGCAGAGAGCAGAATCAGGCACCAAGGAGGATGAGTGACCCAGTTGATTCTGCCTGGCAGACTTCCTCAATAGCAGTCTCCATCGGGGGCCTGCAACCACCACTGCAATCCAGTGTCGCTGG
>CAJQZJ010029029.1:0-13449 GCA_907164525.1 Lophiomys imhausi | reverse complement strand
CCTAAGTGCTAGGAATGATGAGCATTAAAAATATATTAGTCATTTTTATTTCTTCTTTGTAAACTCTCTGTTCTGTTCAGCTCCCAAGCCCATTCTTTGAATGGGTTGTTGTTTATGTTTTTGACTATGGTCTTTGAGTTCTTTATCTAGTCTAGATATTAATCCTCTGTCAGATGTGTAGGTGTCAAAGATTCTCTCTCATTCTGTGGGCTTCCTTTTCACCTGGTTGATTGTTTAGCTGCTCTGAAGATTTTTAGTTTTATGAGGGAACAAATTTTACTCATTCATATAACTTAATGACTGATTTGATGATTCCCAAATTTCAAAGAAATTTTAAATAGTTTGGTCTTTCTATGTGTGGAATGTAGACTTCCTCCCGCCACCTAATGAAATGGCATTAGGAGCTTCCTTATGCAATGCTGGCAGTCAGACAACAGTTGAAGTTCCAATGTTTTGCCATTTTAATTTACCATAGCACTGTTTGTGAAACCTTGAATGCTTTTTTGGGCTTTGCCTTAATTATTCTAAATAAAAGGGTTTAAAAATATGAAAGAGAAGACAAGACTCAAATGTAATATAAACGGAGATTTAAATTGTCACATATGCTAGTTTTTAAAAGCTTCATTATAGCTATATGTGGGTCAAAGGTTCAGTATCTATTAAAATAATATTAATTAAAGCACATTAGTAAATGACTGTTAAAAGATTTAATTGCAAGTTCCTTCTGAGGCAAAAGAAAATAAGATTGCAATTTAGGGTAGAGGTCATGATGTAGGAACTATAAAGTTTACATAAATTTTTTTGTTATTGAACATAGATTCTTCTCTCATATAATGCATCCTGACCACAGTTTCCCCTCCCTCCACTTCTCTCATCTCCTACCCACCTCTCCTCTCTCCCAGATCCACTACTCCTCCATTTCCCTTCAGAAAATATCAGGCCTCCAAGAGACAACAAACAAAATTGACAAAGCAATATGCAAGTAAGACTAGGCACATTCCCTCATGTAAAAACAGGCTGTACAAGGCAATCCAAAAGGAGAAGTTGAGTCCTGAGAACAGGCAAAAGAGTCAGAGACAGCCCCTGTTTCCACTGTTAGGAGTCCCACAAAACACTATGCTAATATGCACAGAAAATATTTTTAAAATATTCTCTCTCTCTCCCCCCTCCCCCTCCGTGCATATGTGTGTGTGTGTGTGTGTGTGTGTGTGTGTGTGTGTGGTGTGTTTGTGTGTGTGTGTGTGTTTGTGCATATGTGCATTTGAGAGCTATGACCATAGAAATAAAAGGTATGATCATCCACCTTGGAGTCAGAAGTACAGCAGTTATGAGCCTTTCATTATGGGCTCTGGGAAATGAACTCTGCAAGAGCTATATATACACTACTCTTAATCTCTGATCCATCTCTCTAGCTCCAGTTTACATGATTCTTAACCACTCAACAGAAATATAAATAGATTAGGACCTTAGAGAGGAAAGAATATTTGACCAATTGTCATGATCAGAGAAAACTACAAGTTTGACATTAATCACATAATCACCTTTACTCTTTCCTTCTTGATGTCTGCAGCTTCATGGATATTTGCGAAAGTAGGAAGCAGGATATGAACGTAAGAATAAAATGACAGAGAATTCCATGGTAAAGAGTGTTTGCTGCTATTCTGGAGGACTGGAGTTTGGGTCTCAAAACCCATATCCATAATTTATAACCTCCTTTAACTGCAAATTCAGGGGTTCTGATATTCTTCTGGCTTCTGTGGCTACTTTCACACAGGCATATACATATAAGCAAAAAAAATCATTAAAAATCAAGAGTGGAAGTCTATAGTGTGGTGGAAAGGATATAGTTAAAATTCCTTGATGATCCATTGTAGTTAATTAGATCTATAAAGTATCATACTGAGAAAAAATAGCTATTAATTTTAATAGGTTCTAAATCGATAATCAATGCACTTCCTCAATAAGAAAATGGTAAATAGACGTCAGGGCTTTAGTGAAATGAATTGGGAAAATAATATTTATTTTAACTATCATAATGAAATATGATATCTCTCCTTCAATTATAGATGTAGGTTATATAACATAGCAGTCCTTGCAGCGAATGCCATAGCAGGTATGAGTATGCATGACCTTGGTTGATATCCAGAAACTTCTAATTCGGATGTTCTCTTCTCCTTTCCTAACTCATAAAAGTGATTCACTGTGTCCAGACTACACACAGTGTAGTTTGAACTGAGCACCTGCTTGTTTTCTGTATATCTGTGACTTTGATATATGATAGATAGGGAGTGCCCATGTGATCAGCCTCAATAAACAGTTCTAAACTCAGAATCTCAAAAAATTTCACTGAACAAAATCATCACTTTCAGGTTGATGCATTTAGGTTGTCAGGGGAAGAGTTCTTTCTGTGAAACCCTGCATGTCCAGAAGAGTAAAGTAGGATGCCTACACATGATTTCTTCCACATTCTGCTGTTCTTTCCATGACATGATCCTGCAACATATTGTCACATCTCTGTAAAAAAAAAAACATTTAGCTCTGACTACAAACACATGTTGAGTGCTGAAAGCCTCCTTATAAAATACCTTACATGGAAGTAATCATGAGATGGCAGCAATGGTGTTTCCTAGAATAACTCTGCTTCTCTGAAATACAGACCCAGTGTCACTTGGTGTAGGTAAAAAGTTATTGTGTAATTCAAATGCTAATTTCTGTACCTCCCATATCTGGTTTCAATCCTTGTTCTGAGGAGCTCATGTCTCAATGTTATGTAAGCACTGCTCCCCAATTGTCCTCTGATATGCCAATAAAGCAGCTTACAGCCAATCACTGAGCAGGGGAGAGAATGGGGCTGTACTTCTTGCCCTTCAGAGACAGAGGAGTTAAGGAGAGGAAAGAGGGGGTTCAGGACAAGCAGAAACAAGAGAAGAGGTTCAGCTGAAGCAAAAGCCAAAAAGTGCAAGTATCTCTGAGATTTACACTGAGGGGAAACCAGTATACTTTAGTGGGTTAAGAATAGAGTAATAACTGATCAGTTTTTGTGTTGCAAAGCCTGTTTAACAAATGATATAATAGAGTATCAATTATTTAGATGATAGCCAGGTTATGAGGTAAACAGTGACACTAACACAGTACTATAAAGTTACACTAAAAATTTAGGGACTAAAAAGGGGGAGATAATGCTGAAACCCTAGGATGTGAGTAGTGGTATGAAACAGCAACAGAACTCTTACCTGTGGCCATATGTGCAATTTACTTATGAAATTAGAAAAGTAAATAGATTCATATTCTGGAGAGTTGCCACTCTGGATCCTTCAAATGATTTAGGACATAAAATTTTATCTCTCCCTAATGTAAGGAGAAGAAGAGATCACAATTCACATGATGTGTTTGTTCTTTTTGTGCTTCTCTTTTGCCATGTACAAAGAATGAAAGGTTTAAAAAAAAAACCTGCGCTAGTCACTTATTCAACCTATATGCTGCTAAGGTTCCCCATCCCTCTTTTCCATTGCAGCTTGGCTTTCTCACTGTGATTGAACCCCATAAATGACAAATAGACCACTAGTGACTTGAGTCAAGTTGTAATTATTCAAGAAATGGAATTTTCATTCACAGATTTGTATTTATGACTGTGGCATCTGGATATTTGATATAAAATGGTGTGTGCTTATAATTTCATAAAAGTTACATGGGTTCTTTCAAATTAGGGAAAGCTACAAAGGAAAAAAATCAGAAAAATATGACTAACAATAAAAGTGAAACATATCATTTTTATTATTTCATCATGATAGTGTTATCCTTTAATATCCAGTGCTCAGTATCTAAGTACTAAATGGAGACTAGTTACATCTTGGAGGAGTACAGAGCCAAATCTACTGGACACCTCACATATGATGATTTCATGTGTCTGGTTGCCACCAAATCCACTTCATGTAGAAGTCTTTGCATTTAGAAAGTTCGTATGCTTTACAGAGAAAATCTAAGTGTTCCATAGCTTCATCTGTTTTTAACGGTCTCAGAAAAGTATAAAGCCAAAACCAGATAACTTTTAATATCCTCCATCTACTCATTACTCATATATGTTCTGCCTTTAAAAATTCAACTTTATTTTATTCATGTGCTGATTCAGTTCACTTAGCATTTTAAAAGCTCATTTATGTAGTCCAAATGGAAGATTGTTCAACACTCTGAACTCATTAATTTTTTGAGACTGGACTTTATTCTGTTGCTCAGACTAACCTGAAAGTCACTATGTTGTCCAGATTGGCCTCAAATCTGCCATCTCCCTCAGCCTCCCACCTTCTAGGATTACCAATATAACTCACCATTCCCAGGATAGCTTCTCCTTTCTTATAATACTAAATAGCATTCTAGTGTTTGTTACTGCACTGTATTCACCTGTCATTAGACACAAGTCCCTTGCTTTGTGCCAGGCTTTATAATTATACTTGCTATTTGTATGTTGGAGCCACTCAAAAATGGAACAAACATCAGGTGGAAGTACATTATTGGAGCTTTAGTAGTATGACTCAAAGGGATATGACTTATTTCTTCTTAGCAATATGCTTTTGTGAAACCAGATATGTGATGCTCATAGGCTAAGGGTTTTCTGTATTGATATACATATTTTTACATAAGTCAACTTAGATAATTTAGAGTGATAGGGTAGACAGTACTTAGGACTAGCCACCCAATTGTCTTCCTACAGTGTCTAGTATTTGCTGATACTGAAGACAAAAATACCCTAGATTGTCTGGAACACTGGCCTGAAACCTGACATGGTCTGTTATGGGCTAATTCAATTTCACCACAGAACTGGGTGAAAACCAAAAGCAGGTACAGATTCCATGGAAAGAGCACAATCATCCAACTGTTATCTACAGTTAAAGATGCTGCTTGGTGGAATCATAATCAGCAAAGTGTCATAGATATTGGAACTTCTGGTGGACTCTGAATTTTTCACTCAAGAAGCCAACTGCTTTCCTAACTTGCTATTCATGCTGAAAGCCACAGTTTTAGACAGACAGTGTGACACCTCTGCCCACCAGACCTGTTATATTGCAGTTACTTTGAAATATTATTTAGTAAAAACATTCTTTTGTCTCTGTTCCATGCAGTCTTTCCAAAAACAAACAAACCAAAAATCCTACAATGCTTAAGAGAAACTGTGAAGTTAGTAGTATTGAATAGGACACTGATTTTATAACAAGAAAAAAAAAGGATGGCTCAGAGGTAGGCATTGAGAAGGAGTAAGACATTAATGACTTTTAAACTACTTCTGGAAGCTTTTTCCTCTGCCAAAAGGAAATTCGCCAAACTGCCTTTGTAAACTGTTATCTATATGAACCCTTGGAGATAGTGCATTTTATGTGTGGTCCTTAATCATCATGTTATTTCCTCAACCTTGGAGTGGTCAAGTCAACTCCAACTTATTGGCCAGAGATGAGAAGGATCAGGTAAAAACAAAAAGAAGACTCAGAAGGGAATAAGGAAAGAAGCAATTAGCCACCTTAAACAGAACTTTAAATTAAAGTTGATGGGATTTACTTCAACTGGAATCTGGACCTCCTAAAAGTGCATGGGATCAATGTTACAGGTTGTTCTCATCATACTGTGTAATCTGACTGCTTAAAGACATCCTGGAAATGGGTCAACGGTATAGAATACACAAAAAGAGTGAACACAGCCAACCTGATTTCTGTTAGTTGAAGGGCCTGCTAAAATGTAGGTTCTTAACTAACAGCTGAAAACTTTGAATTAGGAAGCATTCTCACTCTTTTCTAACTCACAGGGATGGCTCAGTGTCTAAATAATTTTTGCAAATAAAGTGATTCACACTGACCATTTTTCTTCTATATATTTGGGATTTTTATGTATGCTAGGTAGCGAAGCCTATAAAACTGGCCACTATAAAAATTAAAAATAACTCCCTTTCTGAATCTTAAAGGGTTTCTTTGGGGAGAAATGTTGCAAATATGCTGATGAGTTAAAATTGCTGGGAGAAGAATGTACCCTGTGTGATACCTCCTGGAAGGTAGAAAGCAAAAGGGAGCTTCTTCTTATGAACTCTTCCACATACTGCCTGTGTCCCTTATTCTCTTATGAACAAGCTATATGTCCTTACTATTATCATTTTAATATTTCTTATCCCTGACTACAACTGTGTACTGGACTCCATGAGATATTTTCTTATCACATTAGAAATGTAGATATGTTGAAATTACTATTACACTGACTGCTGCTTTTAAATTATGTCAGAGAGTGCACCTGCTACCAATTTCTTATCTATCATGTTGATAAGCCAAATGAATACATTATATATTTAAATATTAATATTTTTCTTGTAGATGATTAATTTTCTTTGAAATCCTAAGTATTTCATTTGCCAATTGCTCTGAGTGTCTGACCTTGATAAGTTACTAATAAGATTCTCCAGAGTGCCAAGGAGATCCTCACATAAAGATGCTTAAAACTTGATTGAGCTGGACACAGTGGCATACACCTATAATCCCAGCTCTTGGGAAGGGAAGCAGGAGTTGGAGGCCAACCTAGACTACATACTGAATTTAGGCCAGCCTTGGATACAGAGTAAGACCCTTTCTCAATTAAAAAGATCCCTTGAAATGAACTATTACATTAGACTAGATTAACTGATACTACTAATAGGTAATGTGTTTCTTCTAAGTGAATGGATCTGTATAACCTTAAATTTTAATCTCACAATAAGGAATAAATCTTTCTAAGGATTGTATTAAAAGGGACTGAAGAAGGAAACATAATAATATGTCAGGATTGCTTAATTTGACAGTTATCTAGACAGTATACCTAAAATATAAGATTTATTATGGAAATTTAGATCAGATACATAAAAGTATACAGAAAAATTCCAAACTCAAACTCTAAAAATATTTATTTTCATTTTCAGAACATAGATTACCTTTTGAGATCCAGGCAGGAACAAAGACAATCTTTTATATAGTTAATAGAGATAGAAATGAAGCTAGGCAAAATGACTTTTCATTGGAACTGATATAAATTAACATCATATCTCATGAAGTTACTTATGAACATACCTTTAGGTATGTTATCTAGGTTTAAAAAAATTGAAGACATATACCCCAAGAAAACTCTCTTCAGTCAATTTAATAGTTAATAGCTTAAATTTTAATAAACTTAGTATTATAAATTTTATTTGGCAGGATCAATGGAAAAAGAAGTTGTATTTGTGAAATTAGTTTGTTAGCATAGTAGCACACTCTTAAAGATATTTGGAGATATTTTATTTGTTAGCATATGCCTTCCTTCACAAGGAGCTAATATGGAGCAGAGGGGTTCTTACATTGTCTGTAACTAAAGTATTTCTTCGATTGAATACAAATATACTATGCATGTAAAAATACAAGAAAGTTTGTTTTCACAATATTTAGCACTCTTCTGCATAAACCTATCACTTTCTCCTTCTTCTGTGGTAAAATGCATTTGAGTGGCCACATGCCTTCACAACTTGGCACAGAGCATTTCCAGCATCATATCATCCATGCTGACTGCACCAATGACAGGCCTGAAAAAGAGCTCAGTGATGACATCTGTATTGATGAATCTCAGCAGAAAAAGAGCATTATTCAGTTCAGCACATCTGATCTGGTAGTCTCCCTGCATCATCCTGATGTGCTCAGTGAGGATCTGCTGAGTTCTCCACTGAAGGCCCTGGATGTATTTCACACACTGCAGGCCAGGAAGATCTGGAAATAGAAAAATCTCTTTATTTTAAGCAGCTCACCACAGAGATCTTTATGTTTTTAAACCATATTCATTTTTTTGTCCTTTCTCAATTAAAAAGTACTCAAGCTTCTTGGTTAAAAAGTCTTTCTGGAAGCCATGGGGGGAAAAACCTGCCAAAAACAGTTCTAAGTTTTCAGAAGCAACACTTCTAAGAATGAAAGAACATACACTAATTTCTACTGAATATTCAGTAGGTGTGTGTATACACATTTAGAAAACACTGGCACACTGAATTTAGCATCATTGGAATATAATTGATGCATTACAGCTCCAGTTCAAGTTCTGTGAAGATACAAAGAAATTGGTGTTATTTCAAGAGAAATATGAATATAAGAAATATATCATTTGAAAATGATAAGAAGTTTTGCCAGATTACAATTATTTTGCCATTCTGTACCATAATTATACTGACTGCCCAGTCATTAGATTGTAAACTTCACAGCCATAAACTGTAACCCAGGTGTTTTGTATTATTGGACTACAGACTGATATTACTCTAGAGGTTCATAATGAATAAAAAGCTAACGATTACTATTTTGCTCACTATACTATGATTTCCAGATTGTAGAAAATTTTAAAATGTAAGATTCTAATGAATGTTCCCATGGGTTCTTTTGGTGAAAAATGCTGAGAGAAGAGTGTTTTTTTTCTTTTTAAAGGATGTTCTTAGTGGCATTAAAAAGTTAAAAGCAGTAATGATGAAAAAATAATGGCGATAGAAAAGAAGCATTTCTATAATAGAAAAATATCAATTTATAAAACAAACCAACAAAATAAATCAACATTTCTTATCTAGATTATAATTGTTATTACAATAGCCCAAACATTAGCATCCTTCACTCTATTTACATACTGATACTCAAGCTTGAATCTCTATTTATTGTGTGTATATCCAATTGATAAAGTTTCTCTACGTCTACACAGAAATTGTGGTTTGTGAAAAATGTGTTTTGTGAGATACTCAATACTTTTAACACCACAGCCCCTGGCCCTTTCCTTAAAGTAGCTAAATTTTTTCCAATATAAATTCTTTTTAGAATACAAACTAAGAGGTTTCCGCATGGCATTCTCATTCATACTGTTTTGATTGGTCTTCATTTCCAACTCCTCACATCTCCCTGCCCCATCCCTGTACTTGTACCCTTCTGCCCACACAAAATGTCCCTTCAATGTAAAGGCAGAACAGAGAAATATACTCTACAGCTTACATATCTCCTTGTGTTAAAACCCATTTATATGCTCATATATAATTTAAAACTTTGTGTATCTTTCTCATATGTAAGACTTTGAACATAAAGTCAAGGGGATACATAAAGGTAATCAGGAGAGAGAGGCTACATGTTTTAGAGACTTTACATTGTGTACAGATGTGGGTGCGTTACTATTTAAAAACACACAGTTTGGCAGGATAAACTATTAGAGAGAACTCATAAAAAATACTGGAAGAACAAGAGAGGGAGGGGCAGAGACAGGGAGAGCAGAGTGTTGAGGCTGGCAAAGGATGTGAAACCTGTTCAAGGAAAGTGGCAGACTACTGGCAATACATATTTCTGCAAGCTGAGACCTTGGTCTGGACTTTGAATCTCAATAGAGCAGGATTAATAACATTGAAAAAGTGAGAAAACTGTTTCTCAGGTGACCTCAAAAATCACCTGAGCTGGGCGTGGTGCTGTACACCTTTAATCCCAGCACTAGGGAGGCAGAGGCAGGTAGATCTCTGTGAGTTCAAGGCCAACCTGGTCTACAGAGTGAGTCCAGGACAGTCAGGTATACACAGATAAACCTTGTCTGAAAACAAAACAAAACAAAAACAAAAAAATCAAAAATCACCTGAGCCACTTGTGTGTGCAGACTTGCAGGATCTGGGCAGGGCTGAACTACTGACTCCCAAGAGGAGGAGCTTGGAAAGACAACACCCCCACCCCACCCCATTCCCTGCACCCAACACAAGCTTTTCTTACAGGCAAATTTGGAAAACAGAATGTAAGAAGAGCTTGTGTGAAATGAGCAAAAACTTTTAAAAAGTTATGCCAGTGGATTTAAAGGACAGCTAAAGAAGGAAGAGAGAACCATGTCCCAAGAAGGCAGAAACTTCTTTAGCAGCAGATAATAAAAGTAGAAAGCCAAGTAAAAAGCTCTACTCATCACCCATCCCATCCAGTGCCAAGCTTCTGGCAGAAGCTCACCAGTTTTGCAGAGTCAATTACGAGTCTTCACATGAACTCCAACACCCCTACAGCCACTGAAAACGCATACATGTCTGTGTATAGAGGTGATGCTTTTCTGACCTGAAGAGACAATGCACAGAGCTGTCATGCTTACCTGGGTTAAAGAGCACGGCCCCCCTTAGATAGGCATACTCATTGGTGTCAATGTTCAGGCTCCAGCACTTGATAAAGAAGTTCTTGATGACTTGGACCTCCGCGACTGAGCGCAGGTGCCCAGACACTGAGGACACCCTCTGTGGCTGCTCTGTGGCCAGGGGATCTGCGGATTCCGGGCCCTCGGTCTCTTGCCGCCTGGTGGTGAGCATCTCCTGCATCACGCTAGGCTCAGATATCTCCATCTCGAAGTGCAAGTGGTCTTGGGCCAACTCAAGCATGAGTAGGGGCGCCCAACAGTTCCGCACCAGCACCAGCTGCTGATCCAGGGGCAGGATCTGGAAGCAGGGCAAGTACTTGACGAAACGCAGCATCTTCAACAGGCCAGCAGATGCTGCTTCGCAAACCACCTGTGGATCTTTGAGTGTCACCAGACACTGCATGCTAGATGAGGCGTTCCACCAGAGAGCCCTCGGCTGCTCTTCTGGAGCAGCGGGCATTTGATCCGCGCTCCTAGGCGTGCTAGAGGCAACGCTGCTCTGCTGGGACTGCTCTTCACCGCTCACATAGCTTCGATAAAGGAACGCCATGGCCTGTGCTCTCTGCACCCGCTCTGGGCCGCCCACACTCTGCATACAGTAGGACAGCTGCCACCACTCGCCTACACGACGTGCCTCCAGTGCCTGCGGGACCTCCCGTGCCTCCAGTGCCTCTGGTGCTTCCGGAGACACATTTGTTTGCTTGGCGCTAGTGAGCAAGCTGTACAAAATGCTGCCCTGCCTCGGGTGCTCTTCTCCGCAGAAGCAGCAGCGGTACAGGAGCGAGGGGGCACCACCAGCCGGTGGCCCCTCTCTACCCACCAGGGGCTCCGCGCTGCCGCAGGCGCAGCCCCAGCATAGAGCCCTGGGCGCCTGGGTCGGCGCGCTTGGCTGCTTGGAGTAGCTGAGCGTAGAGTAGAGGATGCTACCTTGGCGCGGGTGGTTCTCCCCGCAAAAGCAGCAGCGGTACAGGGGGGACATGGTTTGCCCGCCAGGCAATACCTCCGCACCAAGGACGGGCTGAGAGCCACAGGCACAACCCCGGCATTGAGTCCCTAAGCGCACCTGAGTCTCTTCTGGAGCCTTGTGCTTCTGCTTTGCGCTAGTCAGGAGATTGTAGAGGATGCTGCCCTGCCGCGGGTGGTCTTCACCAGCCATGGCCCGATACTCTTGCAGCCAGTTCTGCCCAGTGGCCGCCCTCTGGGACTTATTTATATTGAATGCGCACGCAAGTGCGTCTGCTTCCTCCGCCAGGACAAGGGAGCAGAGTGGGGCACGCTGTGGCACTTGAATGTGTGCGTCCATGACCTCGGAAGTTCAAAGGGGCAAACACTTCCTAGGAGCTGGAAATCCAAGTGGAACATCTCAAAGCTGGAACTCAAGGATCTTCCCTTCCTTTCTCACTGTACCCCTCCTTCCACTACTTGAGAAAGAATAGAGCAGGGAACCTGGGGCAGCGAGTTAGGGCTCTGTTCCAACTTTTGCGATTGGACTCCGACATCTAATTTATTCCCTTTACTGAAGGAAGAAGTGCTTAAACAGGAAATTAGTCCATTTCTATGACATCTTTATAAACTTTTATGGAATAATCACAATTTGTATAACTTGCATTTTGTATAATGTGTGGAGAGTGACCTCTCATTCTCTAAGACGTTGAAAAGTGAAGAAGACTCCAGGCCAGTAGCATCAGAATTACACCTGGAGACTGAAATACTCTCTCCAGCCCCAGCCAAACTACTTGAGTGTGAGTTTTAATGTAATCCATCCCCAGGCTATACATATGCACCTTACATTTGAGAACAATTGGTGAAAGCAGGCAATAACAAATCTTCAGTTTAGTTCAATCAATCGCCCATTGTGTCCTAGATGCTGGATCAGGGAGCTGGGGGCTGGTAACAGCAAGTATTTGTAGCTGAATCTTGGGAACAGAATAATCACACTATTGTTACTGTAAGAACTTCTCATAATTTTGTAGAAGCAGGACGCTGATAACTGTCCCTGTTCCCAAGCATCCTAAGAAACTAATGACAAATACAAGAATCAGAAAGCCTGAATGCTGGCATCTGTCACGGAGCCTCCTTCCTTTAGTCTCACACAAACACAAGACCAGAGGGCTCTTTCTACTCAAGCATCTGACGTTTGTGTAATTAACCAATTCTTATACCCACTAGCCCGCTAACTTTAAGAGTGAAAGACTTTGGTTTTACAGAGCATGGAAGGGAATTAGAACACTCCAACTGATATGCAATCCCCCCTTTTCCCTATTTTTCTCTCTGCCCTTCTCCCTCTTCTGTTCTCCCTTTCAATTCTGTGGGGCCACTGAAATATAAGGAAATTGAGGACATCCTCTATTTCTTCTTTTTCTTTCTGACAATTTCATATATGTACAGAATTTACTGTGATTATATTCACCCCCTATTATCATCTTAGTTTCCTCTCCTGATTTCATTCTTCCATTCTTCATTCCAACTAGTGTCCCTCCTATTTCGATTATTAATCAATTAATTAAATAATTATGTTTTGTTTAATGTAGGTCTTGTTTGGGTAGCCATAGCCGTTATGTGTTCAAGACTGCAATGATTGTGTCATGTCCAGAAGAAAGAATTTCATAACATCATTCTTCTCCTACAGTCTTTTTCCCATCTCTGATATAATATACCCTAGGTCTTGGAAGGTTGATTTTCCATGTAGGGCAGAATACTCAAAAGTTAATTTGTATCCTGCCTATAGTGACCCTTATGGCACAGAGGTTTAAATTCCTTGCCCTGGCATCAGATGGATTCCATTTAAATCCTGATTCTGTCATTTTGTAGTTCCATCGCCTTGGGAAACATATATCTTTATTGTTGTTATAAAAATTGCAAATGTAGTGGTTTGTGGAAACACAAATAACATAAATTTGAGAATCCAGAAATCCAAAGTCAGTTTTACTAGACCAAAATCAAAGTATCATTCTGTCAGGTAATTCTAAGGTAGAATCTATTTCCTTGACTCTTCTAGATTTTAGACACTGCCTGCACTCCTTGGCTCTTGGATATATCAGTCCAACTTCCGTGACTAGGATCTGAGCAACTGTGGGGATGTATTATACAACTATAATAAAATTAGTAATGCATCTATTCCTCAGCTTCTTTATATATAAAAAAGTTGACAGCAGTGTCTGGGATATACTTCTTATACATGAATTAATTTTTTAAGTAGAAGAATATTAAACACAGTATATTTTATTTTTAGGACAAGGGATAAATTGAGGACTGAGAAGTAATAATGAAAAGAATTATCAAAATACTGTTTCATTTGCTGAAACT
>CAJQZJ010029026.1:131-14101 GCA_907164525.1 Lophiomys imhausi | reverse complement strand
TGGGGGGAAAAATAAATACCTTAAACTAAAAAAAAAAGAAGGGAAGAGGATGGTGGGGCTGAGGGGGAGGAGGGTGGAAGGGTGGGACTGGAGGGGGGAGTAGGGAGGGGATTGTGATTGAGATGTAACTTGAAGAAATAAAAAATAAATTATTAATAAATAAATAAATAAATAAATAAAATAAATAAATAATGACAATTATTATTTTATTAGTAAAACATGAAAACTATGTGAATTGCTCAGCAGGAATCAAAGTTAGATTTGTTGTAAAGATAGTTTTTTTTTTTAAAGATTTATTTATTTATTTTATGTATGGGTGCTTTATCTGTATGAACATCTGTAACCAGAAGAGGACATCAGATCACGTTGTGGATGGTTGTGAGCCACCATGTGGTTGCTGGGAATTGAACTCAGGACCTTTGGAAGAACAGCCAGTGCTTTCAACCGCTGAGCCATCTCTCCAGCCCGATAGTTTTTTATAGTTTAGCTGCCAACTAACTTTGTCAAAACTTTGATTTTTTTTAAAGCACCTAAAACTAACTTGCTACAAAACAGAAACTAGAGCAGCAAATACTTTTTTAATATATTCAAAATCTCTTCAGTTTGTTTGTTTAGTTGATTTAGCTGGTTGGTTGAGATGATTCTGAAAATCTAACCCATACAAGCACAGTACCACTAAATAATACTTCCCACCCTCCCAAGGAGCTTTTAAAAATAAGAGGTAGAATCTCTAAAGACATCTAAAGGGCTAATACTAGACAAGTGACTGTTGAAGTACAGAAAATACACATTAAGTATTCATATTTAATCCTGTCCCCAAGAGCATGCACATATACGTATCTCATCCTAAAATAAGTAATGAGGAAATCAGAGTAAAGGGAAGCTGAGAGTGAGAAAAACAGAAGTTGAGTAGGCATGGCTGTCACCTTTCTCTCTTCTGAAAAGCTCTGCAGGGACATTGTGATCATTAGCCTTGACAGTCAACTTGATTAGGCCTGGAATCACCCTGGTGGTGGGCCTCTAAGGAAGTCTGTGGGAAGTCTCTTTTATTACTATTATTATTTCATTTCTTCAAGTTACATCTCAATCACAATCCCCTCCCTACTCCCCCCTCCGGGCCCACCCTCCCACCCTCTTCCTCCTCACCCCCCATCTGCTTCCTTTTCTTTCTTTCTTTTTTTTTAGTTTAAGGTATATCTTTTTCCTGCCAACAGCTCTCCCTTTCAGTCCAACAAATGACTCTTTCTCTTATAACAACAAATACAATACAAAACAACAAGAATAATTGGGCCACAATTATGAAAATTATAAGGCATAACATACATTCCTATGTTATGTATCCAGTCCATACATATTTGGCAACTGACTTTAACATTCTACTATGCAACCATCTTCATGAGTTTAAAGATCTATATCCAATTCAGCCTTCATCCTAACTTGCATCACAATTTTAAAAACATCTTCTTAGATCCAGAACGCCCTCTTGATTCCTAAACAACTCAAAATTTAACTATGAGACTCTAGCTGTCTAGTCTTCAACCACCTCCGAAACCTGAGAGGGATAAATATATCTGATTATACAGGAAGTGCAGGGCCTGCAGCTTCCAAAACTAAAAAATGACATACAACTGGCTACCTGGACAGTTCCCAATTCCTCTCCATACATTATAGCATCAATCTTCAGCTGTTTGGCCCCTTTTCTCTCACAGACATTGATTATAAAGCAGGAATTATGAAGGACTTACCTACCCTGTCTTGGCAGAGCTAGGCTGTCGACTTACCTGCTTCCAAGTTTTGTCCTTTTTGGACAGCAGTCTGTCTACAGTTGAAGCAAGGGATTTTTCTTCCCAAATGACAGACTTGGCACTATTCAACCATCTCCAGTTGGAGATTCTTCGATGCTCATCATCTACTTGTAGTAGAATAGGGGGCACTGTCAGGAGCTGACATGTCTCGATATCAAAAAAAAAATCTTGAGTTAAGAGAACATCTTTGAATGCTATATTCTACAGATCTCCTGAGGTTTTTGAAGATCACCTATCCATTTCCTTATATTTAGATAAGCAAATGTTGCTTGTCTCTTAGCAACTTGATTTCTGATTAACTTAGAAAATAACTGTGATAGACTGCCCTAGTACCTAACAAAATGACATTCTTGAATGACTATTAGTTTCCATTTCTTAATTATCCTAAACAGTTTATGACAGTTGCTAACAAAAGGCCAAAACTTCACATTTCATTTTTAAGTGTTACTTAAGTACAATACCTTAAAAAGAGTTAACCTTAATTTTGTATCAATATACAATGATCAATACTGATATAGCCAAATATATTCTTAATTTTGTATCAATATACAAAGATCAATACCAATGTAGCCAAATATTATCTTAATTTTTTATCAATATACAAAGATATAAGAGCATATTCAATAATCTGCCCCTTTTTCTTTATCATTCCTATATCATGTCTATATTCCAGTTTTTCTCAGGTCTTTTCACTCCTACATAGGAGAGAAAGAAGGATACAGAAAAGAAAAAGAGGGAAATCCCTGGGTCTAAGCTCAGGCAAGTCTCTTGATTAGATTAGTTGAAATAGGAAGTCCTGCCCACTCTGGCTGGTAACATTTCCTGGGTTTGGGTCTTGAACTGAATAAAAGGCAAAAAGTAAGATGAACACAAAGAACACAAGTCGTCATTGTTCTCCTCTTCCTGACTGTGGATGTATGTGACCAGCCGCTCCAAACTCCTGCTGCCCCGCCATAATGGTCTGTACCAGGAGCCTAAGAAACCCTTTTGTCAGGGTATCACAGAAACCAGAAAAAGAAAAAAAAGCTATTGTAAGATTCACAATGCATATATGATTATGAACTTACTAGAAGATAAGGAGGAATATGGGTTTTCATGTTAATAAGACATTTGAGAAATATATATATATATATATATATATATATATATATATATATTTAGACTTTTGTAAGAACAGAATATTAAGCAGTTTGCATTAATGGTTTCCGGGGAAACTCTCGGCTGCTGTCAGTTGTGGACAGACTTCTGTGAAGGAACAAAGAGGAGGTATTTTAACCTTAGTTGATCATCCCATTTCTCTCATAGCTGCTCAGTCCTGTGGGATTTTTTTTTTTTTTGGTTTGATTTTAAGATTTTTTTTAATGTATACAGTGTTCTGTCTGCAGATATGCCTGCGGGTGAGAAGAGGGCACCAAATTTCATTATATATGGTTGTGAGCCACCACGTGGTTGCTGGGAATTGAACTCAGGACCTCTGGAAGAGCAGTCAGTGCTCTAAACCTCTGAGCCATCTCTCCAGCCCCTCAGCCCTGTGTTTTTTTTTTTTTAACTGAGAGTAGGCATAGACTATTTTCAAAGAATTGTCAGAGTTGTGTTCCAGTAAATGCCATTTAGTAAAATGAGCAACAAGACTGATTCGGCCCATAAACTGTGGTGTGTGTTATCAACTAAAAACAGAACTGTCAGTTTCAAAAGATGTTGTTTTTGGTAGGTGTATTTGTGAAAACGAATAATAAAAACTATTTTTAAGATTAATGTTTTATGGAGTTGACCGCCTACTTACTCCTCATGGCTTAGAGTCTAGTATAAAAAGTGAACCAAAATTTCAATAAACAAAGTGTAGCAACAGAGCTTATATTATGCAGTCATATTGTGAAACACTATAAAAAAATACCTGAGACCTAATCCAGGTGGAGTATATGACCTGTTGATCCTGAAGACCCAAAATTCACAGTATCTGTGGCCAAACAATACAGTTTCCAAAGAGACCTATGAGACAAATTATTATCAATGCATAGCTTCCAGTGACAGAGGGTCAGCCACTGTGAGAAAAATGCCTTACAAATGTCCACAACATGTTTTCTGAAACCTTACATAACAGGATTTTGCTTAATATGAAGAAATTTAAAATGTGCCTCACCCCTATGGTCAGCCTATTTTTTTTAACATTCATATCAATTTTTAATAATGTTTAATAGCATTTCACATAATATCCAACTGCTGCCCAGGGAGGGATGGGATCCCCTCTCCTGTCTTCTTAAGTGTTCTGTTTGTGCATTTAATCAAAGCTGCAAACAACCAAGGTACAGCGTGGCAGATTAGTGAGACGAAATCTTTAAACTGGTAGTTTTAAATCTTTAACTCTTTTTTTGTGCGTGTGTGTGTGTGTGTGTGTGTGTGTGTGTGTGTGTGTACATGAGTTGTTTTGTAGCTTTTCTCTATGATTTATTTTTACTTTATGTGTTTGAGTACTTGCCAGCATGAACGCATTTGACCAGGCCAAAGCACAGCCTGCATCTCCATGTTACACAGTCGTCAAGGAAAGTGGTGCTTTTTCTTGCCCATGACTCTGTTAAAAGTTAACCCTGTTGACATGGGCCGTGGTGTGAATGCCTTACTTACGTTACATGCTCTGTTCCTCCAAGCTGCACGTGGAGGTGCACGTGGGTGCTACTTTTCAACCACAGCATGCACGTTTGTATTTCTAGGGGATGTTTTGCCGCAGACGCCTTTCTAAATTTGTATTGTTGCTGAAGCAGGAGTTAATTCTTGTTCTTCATGACGTATTCTTTTTAAGCTGAGTTTTTCTTGCTGTGGATTTTGAACACATGTGTTTACAAAGAAGACTCATTTTACTGGCCTGCTACTCACATCCTGAGGATGCTCAGTCTCTCCGTTCAGAACACGTGTCTGCCCAATGGAAAGACCCTATTGCCACCTTCCTATACTTTGTCATTCCCACTTAAGAAAAAAATTTGATGATGTTTTATGTCGCTGGAAAGGATATGGAAAGACTTATTGTTATAGATTTTTTTTATCATTTCTAAAAAGATTGTATACCTTTCTAAAATGTGAGAAAAAAATTTACGATTCTCAATGGTTGGCAAGATGGCTCAGTGGGTAAAGGTTTTGTCACCATGACTAATGACTTACTTAGTTCCTTCCCTGGGCTCCACCTGGTGGAAAGAGAGAAACAATTCCTCAAGAATGTCTTCTGACCTCCCTGTGCATGCTGTCGCACATGGCAGCCCCCAGTACAAAATAAGTAATTAAATCTTAAAACTTACAAATTAACATAATATGATAACACTTCTGAGATGTGTCCCCAAAGTCGCTGCCATTATAATTATTTTGGCTTTCTCTGTATATATTTATTTATGTTCAGAGTGCATAGTAGTAGGCTTGTTAATGTTTTTTTTTTAAACATTATATTTTGGTTCTTTTATTTTTATTTTCTTTTTTTTTCCATTCAACTTTTTTTTTACATTTTTTTAAATTTCTTCAAGTTACATCTCAATCGCAGTCCCCTCCCTATACCCCCTCCAGTCCCACCCTCCCACCCTCAACCCCCCATCCTCTTTCCTTTTTTTTTTCTTTTAAGTTTAAGGTATATCTTATTTCCCCCTACAGTTTCCCCTTTCAGTCCAACAAATGGCTCTTTCTCTTATAATAATAAATACAATACAGTAAAACAGAGGTAATTAGGCCACAGTTATGAGGGTTATATGGCTTAACGTACATTCCCAATGACCAGTCCATATGTATTTGGTACCTGATTTTAACATTCCACTATCTAACCATCTCCATGAGTTTAAAGTTCTATATCTGACTCAACATTCATACTAATTGCAACACAATTTTAAAAGTATCTTCTTAGATGTATAACACTCTCTTGACTCCTAAACAACTCAAAATTTAATTATGAGACTCTATCTATCTGTTCTTCAATCACCTCAGAGACCTGAAAGGGATAAATATATCTGATTTTATAGGAAGTACAGGGTCTGCAGCTTCCCAAACTAAGAAATGACATACCAGTGGCTGCCTGGACAGTTCCCATTTTCTCTCCATACATTACAGCATCGCTCTTCAGTCGTTTGGTCCTGCTTCTCTAACAGACATTGATTGTAGAGCAGGGGTTATGAAGGACTTACCTACCCTGTCTTGGCAGAGCTAGGCTGTCGACTTACCTGCTTCCAGGTTTTGTCCTTTTTGTTTCGGCCTTTTACTACTAACTGTCATGAACTGTTTAGGATAATTAAGAAATGCAAACTAATGGTTATGCAAGCCAGTCATTCTGTTAGGTACTATGACAGCCTATTATAGTTACTTGCTAAGCTAATCAGAAATAAACCTGCTAAGAGACAGCAACATCTGCTTATCCTAATATAAGAGATAGATAGGGCCTCTTCAAAAACCTCAAGAGATCTGCAGAATATGGCATTCAAAGATGTTTTCGTAACTTTAGATTTTTTTATATCAAGACATATCCACTCCTGACAGCACCCCCTATTCTCCTCCAAGTAGAAGATGAGCATCGAAGAATCTCCAGTGGGTGATGATTGAATTAGTCGCAAGCCTATCTCTTGGTAGGAAAAGCCCCTTGCTCCAACTGTAAATAAATATTTTTTAAAGTGCCCTGAAGTGCAGGATGCAATGTGAGATTTTGAGACCTGCTTTAACCTGACTTGCTTAAATGCTTACCTCAATATTTTGTTCTTGTAAAGGCGAAAAAGTAAACATTTTATAATTTCTAAAAAAAAAAAAAAAAAAAGTTATCTTGCTTGGTAGACACACGTATATCTAGTTCCAGCAAATCTACTTAAACGTGCTATTTGGAGATTCATAAAAGTTGAATAAGTCAAATTTTTTCTGTGTTTTATCCCTCAATTAACCTTTAAGATTGTTTTATTTCTTCTGCTGTTTTAATATGTTTAAAGGATTGGGAAGAAGTATAATCCTTTAAGTGTATTACTTAGGTCTTTACCCTCTTTTCTCTAGGAACCTCATAAATCAAAAAGGAAACAAACATTTTCTAGATTTGTATGTCCAGGCAATATTTACTGAAGGCACTGCTGTGCAGGAAAGGCAATCACCCAGATATGATAAAGAGAAATGGCAAAATAATTTCCTTCCATAAGACATTTAGAGAAATGAAAATGCATGCTCCACAGGTTTTATGCAAAAGAAGTTTCTAAAATTGAAATTAGTTGCACTGTAAATGAGGAGTTTGTGTATTCCTAGTTTGAGACAATGGAGATTTTCTATTAGAAGATAAAATATGAACTTATGACAAAGTGTCATTTATGATCTGGTTCCTGAGGGTGAGAATGAACAAAGAAAATGTGAACAGTATATACTTGGTACCGAGTACTAAAGTGTGATATAAAAACTGAAGCTCACAGGACAAAGAAAAATGAGACTGAGTTGGAAGATGCCTGTCTCTACTTCCTTCCTTTTTTTTCCTCCTTGCTATTTCATTGATGTTTAGTATGTGTACCATAAAATTAAGGACATGCACTTATAAACATAAAACATAATTGTAACCGAACTTTTAAATTATTATTTAACACTTATTTATTTATTACTAAATTCACTTATAACAAACACCAACAATTTCTTAACTATTAATCCTATAAAATCCTACAACCCCTTTAACCTATCCACTAAACCTATTGATAATTATAACAATTACTTTCATAACCTTTTAGAATGATACAGTCTCTGGGGCAGGTCCTCAGTCGTCAGGAACACAGTCTTTGCTGTAGATTCTTTAACACGCTTAGAAGTCCTTTTTCTGGATCTCTCAGATGCAGGTTCGTCAGGGTAAGTTGGTTATTGCAGTCTCACCTTAAATAAGGCTTCATGCTTTCTTCTCTGTGGGAGACCCCAGCCATCTGCAGGCCAACTTACTTCTTTTGAATCAGGAACTCAGCTGCTCTGCCTCAGTCCTTAAAGCCAGGCACTGTTTCCTTTAGGCCACTGTTCAGACAGATCAAACCCCTCCAGGCAAAAGCTGAGCCACAGGGTCCAGTCCTTGGCCTTTTGGTGTCTTGCTCAGGCTTTCTTTGCTCACCGGCTTCTTTCTGCTTCAGGGAGAGAGCTGGCCATCAATGGCCAGCCGTTTTTCAGCAGGACTCTTGGAGCTCTCTAGCATCAGGGGCCTCTTCTCTTCTGGGCTCCACGCACTGTCCTCAAATAGGAGGAACTCCGTTTCAGCTTAATTTGGGCTCCGCCCACTTAGCAGCTGAAAACAATGTCAGGCCAGATACTTTGTTTCTTCAAGTCTATTGAGTCTTTCCTGTTTTCCCTGACTTGAACCTTGTTTTTCAGTCTATTAAGTCTTTCCTGTTTTTGCTGACTTCATGCTGATAATGCTCTTCAGGCCCCGAATTAAGAGACAGTATCAGAAACTCTTATATATTTTCTAAATCTAATTTATCTAACTCCTACACATAATTGAGTTTTACACCCATCTGCCGCTGTGTAGCCAACACCCACATCAAGGTCTAGAACAGTCTAGCACTTTCACTTGATTCTTTCCCATCAATGTGCTCTTCTCATCTGAAGTTCAACACTGTGCAGCTTCCTCTCCCATAAGGGAGACTAGTGAAATCCAACCTCTATAGACTCCAGAAGGAAGGAACACAATGAATTAAATAAGGCCTGAAATACAAGGAAGAGTATGTAGGGAGATGGTAGCACTGGAGCAATTGGGTCTTTTAATTTTGTGTTTTCAATTATATTATATCCACCCCCTTCCCTTTTTACCCTCCAATGCCCCCACCCTCCTCCTTGCTTTCTCTATTTCATGGTCTCTCTCTCTCTTTTTAAATTATTATTACATATATACCTAAATACGTGAGTAGAATCTGTTCAGTCTGTATGTTACTTGTATGTATATAACCTCAGGGATGAGCACTTGGAGTTGGCTAACCAACTAGGGGTCTCTTCCTTAAGGAAGACAATTTCTCCTGGTCTCAGCATCTCCTAGTTTTCCATACTTTCTTTGTGTCAAGGACTGAGGCCCCATGAGCTTTCTTTCTTTCTTCTTCTTCTTCTTCTTCTTCTTCTTCTTCTTCTTCTTCTTCTTCAATGTTAGAGTATCCATAGGTGTCATCATTGTTCAGATCTTGTTCAGGTAAACATGTTTGTGAGACTTCATGGGTGTAACTTCCCCGACATTTCTACTAGACACAATCTCACAGCAAACTTCTGGTTCCTCTGACTCCTATAATGTCCCCTTTCCTCAATGATCTCCAAACCAGAGTTATACAAATTGTCTTGTAGATATATCTGGTTGGACTGGGTAACGACCACAAAGTCTCTTTGTACATTTTGATTAGTTGTGTTTTTTTCAACGGCCTCCATCCTTTACAAAGAAAAGTTTGTTTGATGAGAGATGACAAGTACACTTATCTGTGGTTGTAAAGATAAATATAATGTAATTAAGAATTACATTAATTTAGTAAAGTGGTGATTATAAATAAGTTCTCTTTCAAGATCCATGACTTCTCTAGTCATGGGTAGTTGGTTAGCCTGCCAGTCAGTACCAGGCATGATTTCTCTCTTGTTGAGTGAGCCTAAAGACCAATTAGAAAACTATCAGTTACCACCACGGTATGCATGTCACTATTATACCCTTGTGGCTCATAGATATTACAACTGGGTAGATCTAATGGTTTCTTCCACCCCTTGGAAGCATGGATAGTGAGTGCCTTGTGGTAGTCCCCAGAGAGGATACCTTCAGGTCAGTTTAGCTCAAGGAGTCTGGGTCCAGTGTCTGGAGTGCATGATGTCTTCAACAATAAGGACTTGCCCACCACCTTTGGGAGCAGTGCTTTTGAAAATCATTACAGGACACCATTCCCTTCAGCTCTACTCCCAGCCAATTCTCACTTTTTCCAGGGTCTGATAGAGGTCCTCAGAGAGCAAAGAAAGCCTTTTCTCTCCTTTCCCATTTAAGCAGCTACATCTGTAAGGGACAACTTCCTATTGGTAGCTCTGTCTTTACTTTGTTTGTACGACTGAGATTGCAATTATGTATCTGAAAAACTTCACAATTATTTATTTTTTATTTTACTTCTTATTTAATTTTTTCCAGGTGAGGGGGCTCTCATACCATGGCAAATGTCTAATAATCAGAAGACAAATAGCAGGAGTCAGTTCTCTTCTTCTACCACATGGCTCATGGGGATCAAACACAGGTAGATCATGGGGGTTGGGTGATGGGTATCTCTTAAAGTTCACACACTGATCACTGACACACTTGAATCATTATAAATACGAAGTGACAGACAGTTAAAAAAATGCAAAGAACTATTGTTGATAAGAAGAGAGAGATACAGACATACAGATTAAACAGAGAGACAGGCAGGCAGGTAGACAAACAGACAGAAGACGGAAGAATCAGGATAAAGGAGAGGAGATGGACCAAAGTGGGCAGAGCACAGAGATCCAGCAGCAATAACTGACCAAAACACTGTTAAAGTTCCTGGGAGCAATGACAGCATTTCATAAGAACATAACAGATGAAGGGAAAATCTCTTATGGAAGTCATGAAAGCCATGATGCCATATGTGCCAAGCTGCCACCTTCTGTTGCTCGTAAATTTACTGTAAGTAGACAATATTGACTAAGATCAGGACCATCAATAGTCGAGCAGTTGGTAAAGATGGAGCCTTCACCATCAATTTTAGAACAATCCCTTCCCATGTGCTATTAAACATACATATTATTTCATCTACAAGGTTTGCCGAACTAACAGCTCCACTGAGGGTCCCAAACTCCCAGTTGCACCTGAAATTACTTTGAATTGCTGGTGGCTGTGAACTTCTTAGAATATTAAATAAAATAAAATCTAATAAAATGTTAAATTTTTAAGCATTTAATTCCCACAGTTAGATACTCCTCCACATGCCCCACTGTATGCCTGTAGCTAGAAATTGCAAGTTCACTGACAAGCTGATTTCTGTCAGAGTTGCAATTTGTTTCCTACATAAACAAATTAGAAACATTTTAACAAACTGAAATATAAATAAATACCCATTTTTAGTTGGCCTTCTTTGAATGGGACATTCTTTTTTTTTAATTTATTACATCAAGTTACATCTCCATCACAGTGCCCTCACTCTACTCCTCCTGGTTCCACCCTCCCACTCTCTCCTCCCTCTCCCACACTTCCTACTAATCTGATGTGGAGTGTCCCTACATATCAGTCCCTCTCAGATAAACAGTCATATGTGGGCTAAGAGCTTCCTCTTGCACTGGGGGCAAACATGGTGGAACTCCTGGGGCAAATTGTCCCTTAATAGGTAACAAAGTCTATGTTCCTGATTCTTTTGGTGTATTGGTTGTAGGATAGCTATCCAGTACTATATGGCTAAAATCCAATTATAAGTAAGCAGATGCCATGTGCATCTTTCTGAGTCTGGGTTAGCTCAGTCAGGATGAGCTTTTCTAGTTCCATCCATTTGGCTGTGAATTGCATGATTTCCTTGTTTCTGATAGCTGAGTAATATTCCATTGTGTAAATGTACCACAAACTTTTATCCATTCATCAGTTGAGGGACATCTGGGTTGTTTCCAGTTTCTAGCTATTACAAATAAGGCTGCTATGAACATAGATGAGGATATGTCCTTGTGGTTTGGTGAGGAATCATTTGGGTGGATACTCAGAAGTGGTATGACTGGGTCTTGAGGTAGGACTATTCCAAGTTTTCTAAGATATCGCCAGATTTATTTCCATAGTGGTTGTACAAATTTGCACTCCCACCACGAATGGAGGAGTGTTCCCTTTCTTCACAACCTAAATTAGAGCCATACTTATCACATTGGACAAAACTTAAGTCCAAGTGGATCAAAGACCTTAACATAAGGCCCAACACACTAAATCTAATAGAGAAGAAAGTGAGGAAAAGCCTCAAACTCATTGGCACAGGTGACAACTTCCTGAACAGAACACCAACAGCTCAGGATCTGAGATCAACAATCAATAAATGGGACCTCATGAAACTGAAAAGCTTCTGTAAGGCAAAGGACAATGCCATTCGAACAAAATGGAAACCTAGAGATTGGGAAAAGATCTTTACCAACCCTACTTCTGACAGAGGGCTAATATTAATAATTCATAAGAACTCAAGAAATTAAACACAAAAAACCCAAATAATCCAATGAAAAAATGGAGAACAGAGGTAAACCAAGAATTCACAAAGGAGAAATCTCTAATGGCAGGCAGTGAGACATCTGAAGAAATGCCCAACATCCTTAATCATTAGAGAAATGCAACTCAAGATGACTCTGAGATTCCATTTCACACCTGTCAGAATGACTAAGATCAAAATCTCAAATGACAGCACATGAGTGGGACTTTCAAATTACAGCAGAAAGCATCATAAAGTCCTTGAGAGTCACGTTTAAATGTGCTAATACTACACATAAACACTGTACCTGTTCCCAAGATTTCAGTGTTTGTTTTTTAATGTGTTCTAGAGTTTTTTTACTTATGACCAGAATTTCTGAAGTTACATAAACATTTTAGTATAAATGTGTTTATGGTTAGATAAGACATTGATTTCAAAGATACTAAAATGCCTAAGAAATGATCATTTGTAAATGTCATTTAAGAAGAACAAAAAGATGACCAGGCTACAAGCATGCTATGGATGCTCTTGTCATTTCTATTCAGAAGTGCTAAGAACAGCCTAAGCAACATAGAAAGCAAATGAGTAAATAAATGGCCTTATAAAATAAAAAAAAATGTCATTGCTTAGAGGTAGTATGATTCTCTATGATACAGAAATGTGAAAAGATTATATGAAATTATTAGAATTAAACATAAGGACAGAAAAGTCAAAGTTCCTGCCACTGTTGAAGGTGGGCAGTGGGCACCAGAAATATGAGTGCAATCTCTTTCTCTATTTTTGACATCTTCAAAACAAAATTGTTAAATTCATATTTAATTTTATACATTTTAATTGTATTTATATCATTTCCTCCTCCCTCTCCTCCCTCCAACTCCTTCTGTGTCCTTCTCCTTCTCAAATTCATGGTCCTTTAATATATATATTAATATATATAATTAACATAATATATGTACCTAAATGCGATTTGCAGATTCAACCCTATTTTAATCAAAATTTCCACAACATTTTTCACAGAAACAGAAAAATCTATCCTAAAACTCATATGAATCTGAAAAAGACACCAGATAGACAAAGCAATCCTGAGCAAATAGAAGAATTCTATAACGATTACCATTCATACATTTTACAAAGCTATTGCATTCAGAATAGTATGTTATTGACACAGAAGCAGACGTATAGACTGATAAAACAAAATAGAACACCCATAAGATCACATAACTACTGATATTTGACAAAGAGGCAAAAAATACACATGGTAGAAAAGACATCATCATCTACAAATGATGCTAAGAAAGCTGAATGTCCAGATGCAGAATAAAATTAGACAGTGACTTTAAAATTGAAATATTTCACTCCCAGTGTAAATATATAATCTCTGAAGCATTGGCGACTCAAGCTATCGTGAGCTGACTTTTGGTTGGCCCTGGTAGCAGCTGTAGAAGCTGAGTCTGAACAAAGCCACTGGTTCCCAGGACTGCGTCTGCATCCACCTGCGCCATTCACTGCCTTCACCTGCTTCACTTTTGCATGGTTGGCCCAAACTCTGTGTTCTGTCGTCTCCATGCAAGGAATGATATCTCTTGGAGCTTTACTGTCACCATCTGATGTAGTGGTAGTATCAAGGCCTAATCATGCAGTGCTTCCGGGAATGAATTCAACAATGTGCTAGGGGAAAAAAAGCTAGACATTTAATAAATAATGACAATTTTTTTTTTTTGGTTTTTTCAAGACAGGGTTTCTCTGAATATCTCTGGCTGTCCTGGACTCGCTTTGTAGACCAGGCTGGCCTCGAACTCACAAAGATCCGCCTGCCTCTGCCTCCCAAGTGCTGGGATTAAAGGCGTGCGCCACCACAGATTATTGAATATAGCTTTATACCTTTGTATACTGATACAAAATTAATATTATATTTGGCTAAATTGGTATTGATCATTGTATATTAATGCAAATTTAATATTGTATAGGGCTACATCGGTATTGATCTTTGTATATTGATACAAAATTAAGATTATATTTGGCC
>CAJQZJ010029025.1:0-21896 GCA_907164525.1 Lophiomys imhausi | reverse complement strand
CTTGTCAGATTAATAGAAGAATGTACTGGCATGGGCTTTGTAAACTTTATTTACTATAAAAGAAGCAAGAAATGCATGCTATGGTCTAAATGTGAGTGTCCTTCCAAAATTCTACAGGTCGTTTTTAAGAGGTGATTAAGTCATAAGGGTGGAGCCTTTGTAAAAGATTGGTACAGCTAGAAAAGACCCAAGAGAGCTTTTTTGTCATTTCAATCATGTGAGCACACAGTGAAAAGCTGTCTTTTGTAATGTAGAAAGCAGCCCTTAGCAGTTATTGAATATACAGATTGCCTTGATCTTGGTCTTTCCGTACTGCAGAACTGTGAGTAGTAAATTTTTGTTGTTGGTCAGTCAACTAGTTCAGGTTTTTGTTCTTAATATTAGCCTAACAAACTATGACAATCCATATACTAAAATAGAAATTCAAAAAACAATTTTGGTAGGTCACACACACACACAAAAACAAACACAACCACACAAACAAACAAAAAAAGAACATTAGCTAGGTGTGGTAGCTTACACCTGGAATCCTAACAGTTCTGAGACTGAGGTAGGATTCCAAGACCTTCAAGGCCAGCCTGGAAAATCATATAAGCATTCAACACTAAAAACAAGTAAAGTTCATCAACTATTTTTCTCATTTTTGCCCATTTGGAGAATACAGGATTTTTTTTCTGAGTTAGTATAGTGTTGTCTCACCAGAGCAATTGTCTGGTTAAAGCAGAGGCTTCCTTGTATTGACAAGCGCCACTGTATCTAAGAAATATTCTGGAGCACTTTAATTGATTTAAATAAAAATACACTGAGGACCTCAAAAAAAAAAAGAAAAAAAAAAAAAAGAAATCTGTCAGTCCAAAGAGATGACTAACAACTTCATGAAAAGTGCCTAGAAAATATTAAAGGGGCATTTAAAAACTTTAGATGGTTATAAGAAGTTTACTATAAAGCTATGCAAATGTGTTTATACATTTCATTATTTACCACTAACACATTTCCTTTTTTTATTTTTATTTTTTTTAAATACTTTATTTTTTTTTCTTCAAGTTACATCTCAGTCACAAACCCCTCCCTATTCCCCCTTCCTATCCTGCCCTTCCACCCTCTTCCCCCCAGAAGTTTCCCCTTTCAGTCCAACAGCTGGTTCCTTCTCTTATAACAGTAAGTATTATACAAAACAATAGATATAAATATGCCACATTTTTGAGAGTTAAATGGCCCAGTATACCTTCCCAATGTCCAGTTTATACATATTTGGCCCCTGACTTTAACATTCTACTATCTAACCATCTCCATGAGTTTAAAAGTCTATATCTGACTCAACATTCATACTAACTTGCAACACACTTTTAAGAGTATCTTCTTAGATCTATAACACCCTCTTGATTCCTAAACAACTCAAAATTTAACTATGAGACTCTAGCTGTCTATTCTTCAACCACCTCAGAGACCTGAGAGGGATAAATATGTCTGCTTATATAGGAAGTGCAGGGCCTGCAGCTTCCAAAACTAAGAAAGGACATACCAATGACTGCCTGGACAGTTCCCATTTTCTCTCCATACATTCCTGCATCAGTCTTCAGTCTTTGGGTCCTGTTTCTCTGACAGACATTTGTTGTAGAGCCGGGATTATGAAGGACTTGCCTACCCTGTCTTGGCAGAGTTAGGCTGTCGACTTCCCTGCTACCAAGTTTTGTCCTTGGTAGCATTAAGATTATAGTTGGCCACAATGGTATTGACCCTTGTATATGGACGTAATATTAAGATTGTATTGGGCTACATAGGCATTGACCTTTGTATATTGATACATAATTAAGAGTATATTTAACCACAATTGAATAGATCTTTGTATATTGATACAAAATTAAAGGTAATGCTTCCTAATGGTATCATACCTAGAGATACTTAAAAATAAAATGTGAAGCTCTGGCCTCTTGATACCAACCGTCTAAAACGGTCTAGGATAGTTAAGTAAAACAAACTCCTAGTCATGCAAACATGTCACTTTGTTAGCTACTATGACAGTATATCACAGATATTCTCTAAACTACCCAGTAATCAAGTTGCTAAGAGACAAGCAACATTTGCTTATCTAAATACAAGAGATGGATAGGGCATCTTCAAAAACCCCAAGAGATCTGCAGAATATGGCATTCAAAGATGTTATCTTAAATTAAGATTTTCTTTTTTTTTTGATATCGAGACATATCAACGCCTGACAGCACCCCCTATTCTACTCCAAGTAGAAGATAAGCATGGAAGAACCTCCACTGTAAGATGGTTGAATTAGTGGCAAGCCTATCTCTTGGCATGAAAAAACCCCTTGTATCAGCTAACACATTTCCTTAATAGGTAAATTCTGATCATCAAAATAATCACAAAATCATTTGTCTCCCCCAAAACCACCAAAGAGATTTAATATTCTATTTTCTAAATCATCAAGGCTCCAAAATGTGATTATTCATATGAGGCTTGTTAATGACAAAAAGAATCCTAAATTCTTCTGATGTTGTGGATGGGGAGTGGTCATATTGGGTCTGTGCCTTCCACCTTCCCTTTAGTTCCCCAGACCACCTGTTGGCATCAATTTCCCTTGCAAATGCCTCCAAAGCTGGTGTGGTGGAGGCACCTCCTGCTGCTTTGTCCAGGATGAGCCTTTTAAAGGCTCTGTTCAGCCAAAGGTACCCAGACAGCTTTTAGGATTCTCTTTTCAACCTGTCTATTCCACGTCTCTTCCTGGACCCTGGAAAAGACCCAACTCATATTTCCTACAGTAGTAGCACAATCCATGAGTACTATCCCTGCAAATCGACATAGAAGGATGTATACACAAAAAAAAACAAACATATACACATGCAGCCTATTTTTCCATCATATTAGAGAGAAATCTAATTACTACAAATTTGTAGAACAAGCAGACCATGTTGAATTTTCTATTGAGCATACTATCCAGTTTGAAACAGTGTCTAGGAGCCTAATTTCCTTCCTGTGGGCTCTGAGAGCACTCACACTTGATATATAAACAATGTCAAATTAGTGGTCTTCTGAGATGTATACTTCAACTGCTAATTTAGTTTCAGGAGCACAATCAAAGATTCATGTGCTCTAAGTGCTCTTGAAATAAAGATAAATCAAATCAAATTATGATAAACCTTCAAGGGCAAAATCTTATAGTTATACCATTTGGTTATGAGTCTATCCATGTCCATCACCTGTCAGATGCCTTCAGGATTTGGAGATACAAGTTGAGTTTTCTGAAGTGAGGAGATAGTGCAGTAGAACAGTTCTTGTCTGGTATATGTAAGGTCCTCATCATTGCAAATATATACATATATGAGAGAAACAAAATAGAAATAAGTTGAGTTGTTTCATTTTCCTTAGAGCCCCATATCTTTTAAATCTTTCTCAATGAGAGTTCACTGAAAATTTAAGTGAAGGGTGCATCAGGCTCTGAAAGGGCATAGTAGACTTATAGGCAGAGACCCAAAGTGATTCCTGTGCACTTAGGGAAACAAACATGAGTGGCTTCTAAGAACCACCAAGGCTTGAGAGGACTTGAAAGCATATTAGGATTTAAATGTGAAGAATGGCTGCAGAAAAGCAATGGAACCAACAAGATAGCTTAGCCAGTAAAGATGCCACTGAAAAACTGATGACAAAAATGTAAAAAAGAAAAGAAAGAAAGAAAAAAGAGGAACAAATCAGAGAAATTTTGCATTCAATCAAGTCATCAAATTCATAAAATATTATTGTGATTTACAGTATTAGAAAAGTATGACACTAAAATATTACTCATTGCATCATGCTGGATATGGTTACACTCACATACCATTGTTATCCTTATTGTATTTTTGTTGTTTTAAAGGCAGGACCTTTATAGCCCAGGTTGAACTTCTCCAACTGCCTTCACTTCCTGAATTCTGGGCAATATACCACCACATTCAGTTACCCTGTTAGGGTCCAGAACACGCTGAAGAAGATACCCAACTCAGATAATATGCAATAGCAATGAACATTTATTTTCTGCAGAACTCCAGAATGCAAGGATCACCAATTAGGCAAAATGGAAACCCAAAATGAGCTTGCAGGCTCTTTTTAAAGACTTTCAGGGGGAATTCCAGGGTGGGTGAGGTAATCTTCAACATAATTGGAGCATTCAAACTGAAAAACACAGGCAACCTTTGGCCTAGTTAGTCAACAATCATGAGTTGATCATAAGACAGGGGACAACCATGATCTGATCATAAAACAGGGAGGGTTTTTAAACCAGCAGTTAGCAGTTAAGTAACCCTAAACAATCTTATCTTTCTTAAGCCAGATGGCTAAGCCATCTCTGATTGGCTGCCCATTTTTTGCTGCTTTTCCAGCAACTGTTGAGCCCATTTCTGGGAATAGGAACCTCAGGCCTGACCCATAGGTTACGCCTCTGTGGGGCCTCAGGGTCCTTTGGCATCTCAGTTAGGGGTCCCTCTAGGGCCCTTCAACCCCTTTAGCTTTAGTTTGAAAATTACATCATGTTTACTAGGTTTCGAGGATTTATAGACTTGGACTGAACCATATCAAGGTATATTATGATAGTCTAAGATGGGCATATTTTTATCATTTACTAAGTTTTCATTCCTTTGGTTTGATTTGGTTTGGTTTTCTACACTGGATCTCATATAGACCAGGCTGACTTGGAACTCCAGATCCTCCTTCCTCTCCCACCACAGTGCTGGAATTATAGGTGTGCACTACAATTCTTGGACCCACTGAACTATTTTTTTCTTCCCAAACTGTCCATATTCCTTAAAGTCTGTAGATAATATATACTTTCAGTAAGTTTGTTTTACAAATGTAAATCCCAAGCCAGGCATGGTGGTATAAGATTTTAATCCCAGCATTTGAGAGGCAGAGACAGGCATATCTCTGTGAGTTCCAGGACAGCCAGAGCTACACAGTAAGACCCTGTCTCAACAAGCAAAACAAAACAAAACATACAATTGTAACCCCAGAGAAGAGAATAAAGTAGGCAAAGCTAGGATGAAAACTAACTGATGCTTTCCATGTTCACCATGGGGATGCCTTCTTACCTCACTTTACTCCCAAGGACTTTGAATGCAGTCCACACAAATAGGGAATATTCTTGATCAGAGACTAGAAAAATGCAACAGTTAACTTTTTTTGATGTCATCTTTCATAAGCAAGACTGTGCATATTCACATGATCAGTGACTCATTATTGATGATCCATCATATTCATTAGCCATGAGCATGATGCTTGTCAATAAACACAACCAAACCAAATCACACCTTAACTTTTTAAAAATTTAGCATACAAAGTAATAGGCTTCATTCTGATGTTTTCACACATGATTTATTTTGTTGATCCTCCTCCCTTTTCTTCTCTACCAACCACCTTCCCACCTCTGTACCCTTTCACTCCCAGTATCCCCTTTCTGCTTTCATGTCATGTGTTCTGTTATCCCTTTCTTCTTCCAAAGAACCTCTTTCTCCCTATCTTGTGGTTTTCTCTTATGAACTAGTTTTATAACCTAGACCCATATTCATATCCGGAGATATATGTCCACATTTATAAGTTTTTTTTAAACAGGCTCTTAGTATGTTGTTCTGCTGACCAGGAACTCATAATGTACACCATTCTGGTCTGGAACTCATAGAGATCCACCCACCTCTGCCTCTTGAGTACTGGGATTGAAAAGGAATGCATCACTACACCTAGCCAAATATATATATATAATTAAAAGGATCTGCATATGAGAAAGAACACAAAGTATTTGTCTTTCTGAGTCTGAATTAGCTCAAGTAATTTATTGACTTCTGCATCCATCCATTTTTTGAACATTTCATAATTATAATTTTTGACTGAATAAAATTCTGACACACACACATACATATATCACAACACATTTCCATTATCCAGTCATTTGTTGATAGACATACAAGCTGATTCCATTTCCTTACTATAGCAAATATAGCAGCAACAAACATGGTTGTGCAAATATTTCTGTCTTTTGGGTATATGCCCAGGAGCTGTATAGCTGGGTCATACGGTACTTCTTAGTTTTACTTGTTGGGTTTTTTTGTTTGTTTTTTGTTTTAGAAACCTCAATAGTAGGGGCTCAATCCTCCCCTATGCTACGTGTCTGTCCACTCTCTCAAACCACCATCCCACAAACAGTCATGGATCAGGTAATGCAGTTTGTTGAGCCAAGTCAACAATTCATAAAGGACTCAACTTGACTGATTAAAAGATGCACCAAACCCGATCGAAAAGAATTCCATAAGATTGCCATGGCCACAGCAATAAGATTTGTGATCATGGGATTCATTGGCTTCTTTGTGAAACTGATCCATATCCCTATTAATAACATTATTGTGGGTGGTTGAGTACTTTCTCATCATGGGAACTAGTAAATAAATGAGGGTGTGACAAGCTCATAAAGTAAAAAGTCTCCCGTATACTTTGTTTTTTCTTCCCTTTCCTCCTCTCATGAGGTTTCCTATTTCTATATTCAAATAATTTCAAAATAAAAAAAGAAACCTCAACAGTAATTTCCATAGTTAGTGATTTTACCAGTTTACACTCCTACCCGCAGTAAATAAGTGTTGCTCTTTTCCCACATTCTCACCAGTATGTATTGTGGTGGTGTTTTTAGTTTGTGTTCTTTGCCAAGCCTTTCTGGTGATTCTGAATGCGTGCTTGGGTTTCAAAAGTCCCTAAACTGAAGAATGGATTTTTTAAAAAGTGGTACATTTACACAATGGAATACTACTCAGCCATCAGAAACAAGGAAATCATGCAATTTGCAGCCAAATGGATGGAACTAGAAAAGCTCGTCCTGAGTGAGCTAACCCAGACTCAGAAGGGTGCACATGGCATCTATTCACTTATACTTGGATTTTAGCCATATAGTACAGGATAACTATTGTACAACCAACATACCAAAAGGAACAGGAACATAGTCCTTGTTACCTGTTAGTGGGACACTTTGCCCTAATAGAGTTGCAATAAAGGCCCCCAGTGCAACAGGAAGCTTTTAGCCCTCATATGACTGTTGAATTGGGGGGGGCTGATATGTAGGGACACCCACTCCAAAGGAGTAGGATGAGTGGGAGAGGGAGGAGAGGGTGGGAGGGTAGGACCAGGAAGGGTGGAGAGAGGGGACTGTGATGGAGATGTAACTCGAAGTAATAAATAGATAAAGAAAAAAAAGTTGACACAGAAAGTAAAAGATATGAAAAAAAGTACCACATTAGAGAAAGTGGGCTCTCTAACAAATGCCAATGAAGCAGTACAGCTATTCTAAAACCAAAAGAGAAATGCACCCTGTAACAGCACAAAGCCATTATTTTTCTTCAAATTGTAGCCTCAGGAAAAGAAGAAAAGGAGAAGGTAAGAAAAAAAAAAGACCCAATAAAATTCCATCATTGTCCACGAAAAAAAAAAAAGAAAAAAAAAGACAAGAAAAAATATTTTTCTTCAAATTGTAGCCTTAGAAAAAGAAGAAAGGGAGAAGGTAAGAAAAAAAGGCAAGAAAACACATACACAATTAAAAAACAAATTAAAGGGCTGGAGAGATGGCTCAGAGGTTAAGAGCACTGGCTACTCTTCCAGAGGTCCTGAGTTCAGTTCCCAGCAACCACATGGTGGCTCATAACCATCTGTAATGTGATCTGATGCCCTCTTTTGGTCTGCAGGCATACATTCAGGCAGAACACTATATACATAATAAATAAATAAATCTAAAATATTTTTAAAAATAAATCAAAATAATTTTTAAAGAAGAAAATAAAACAAGAATTGGAATATACACCCTTTTTGTACTAAAACATCTTCTAAATGGCCCACATTTTTAAAATTGGGTATGCATGTCCATGTAGTGGGAGTGGGTATTTGCACGTGTTAGTGCAGGTGACAATGGGGTCCACAAGAAGGTGTCAGAAACACTGGAGCTGGAGTTATAGCTGTTTGTGAGCTATGAGTGCTGGGAACTGAACTTAGGTCTTCAACAAGCATACTAAGCCACATCTCCAGCCCCCACTTAGCTTTCATTTTTAATGATCTGCTGATACATGTCATTCCTGGAGTTTCTAGGGCACAAGGCATCATGTGAGCACATGACTTTCTGGTGGGAATACAGGAGTTCCAGAGGCCAGTCTGAATACAGCTCTGCTTTTGAATGAGCTTCAGAACTCCATCTCTCTGGACTTGATTTCTAGTCTAAAAATGGATATATGATTTTTTGGGCCATCTTTGACAACTAATGCCAGAACTGGAAATATCTGAAACATTTAAACAAGTATGGAATCTGAGGCCAAAGAGGGAGGTCCTTTTGGGTTTTCTTTAAGTTTGTGGGGTGAGTTAAGAATTTTTCAGCATTAAAGCCAGAATGTCCAGCTCCAGGCCACAGTTTTCCTTCTGTATCAGCACCCTCTTTGCTGTATGTTCTGTCCTTCCTGCCAGAAATGGTGAGGTTGTAAGATGACTATGCAAAGTGTATGTATGGGTGGCACAAGAGAAGGGACAAATAAACCCAAGCACTGTTAGTCAACTTTCCTTTACTGTGACAAAATACTTGAGACCAATAACTTAAAAGAAGAAGTATTTATTTTGGCTCATTGATCCATGTTTTAGCCTAGCTCCATCACCTTTGGTTTTAAGAACAGACCACGAAGCAGATGGGAACATATGGGTAGAGGAGACTGCTCAACCTGTGGAGTTGAGCAAACAGAGGGAAATGGAGACACATAGAGAGAGAAAAAGGGAGAGGGAGGAATAAAGGATGAAAGGAAACTAGAGAAGAATAGAGGGAGTTTTAGGAGAGGGAGAGTAACAGGTAGAAGGAAAAAGGGGAGAGAGTAAAAAGGAAAGAGTATACAATCAGTCACAAACTTATTTTTCATATTCCACGAACTTTGCCTGTTGCTCAGTTTTGTTTTCTTTGTGTGTCTGCATGTGCTCTTGTGTATTATTCCTGTTTGCTTCTTCTCCTCTAGGTGCACAAGTTGTCAACACATGTGCATGTGGATACCAGAGGTCAATATTGGGTATCTCCCTCAATAATTTTCCACCTCAATTTTTGAGAATGTCTGTCTGAACTGGGATCTCACTTACTGGCTGCATTAGCTAACCAATAAGCCTCGGGTATCCCCTAGTCTCCATATCTCCATTCTGAGATGTCTAGAGTGCACAGGTGTACCCTACTTTTTACCTGAGTACTAGGAATCTGAACTTAGGTACTCATGTTTGTGCAGCAAGCACTCTCCCAACCAAGCATCTCCTCAGTCTGTGTATTCCATTAGTTTCCCTCAACTCTGCCACACCTATGAAATTCTACATGACATATTCTTATTTAATTTTCAGACATCACTTTGAGGGAACAAAATTATTATCTTTCTTCTCTACAGATGTGGAAATAGAGGCTCAATAAGGTTGAGTGACTCGCCCAAGGCCACACAATATGAATATGAAGGATAGACATAATTCCCGCTTAACTGACTGGCTCCTAAACACTGTACCTATGGGTGCTTTTATGATAGTATTAGCTAGAATTTTAGCAGTGTTGACTATGTGGCAGTAGCGTGTTGAGTGTTGGACATGCATTAATTCACTCTTCTAATAGCACTGGGGGTATATATTACTATTATCCCATTGAATATGAAATTATTGACACTATATAGCTTAAGTAAGCACCATGAGGCCACATAACCTGACTCATAGTAGAATACAGTTATAAATAAAGTTGGAACTCAGTTCTGTTTGACTTCATGGCCCATGTTTATATTCACAAGATGTTGCTATCTAAATTCTCCATAGTGACACTTTTATGGGTCCTTGTCACCACTGTCTTGTACTGTCTTGTGTAGATTGATCAAATGATACTTTAGGTTTCCTAAGTAACTCAGTCAGTAAGAATGGTGATTCTACATAGGCACCTAGCAAATGTCACAAGGAAAGCAAAACAGTATTTAATATATATTTTTAAATAAAGATATATTTTATTTAATGATAAATAAATATTATAAATTATATATTTTATATATAACATATAACATATAATTTATAATACATAAATTTTATATAATATAGATTATATGATATATATTATTATATTATATATACATATAAAATATGTGTATATATATACTTCAACTGTAGACAGTATGCTGTCTGAAAAAGACAACACTTGGAAGCAAGTAAGTTGATAGCCTAGTTCTGCCAAGACAGGGTAGGGAAGTCCTTCATAATTCCTACTTTACAAGTAATGTCTGTCAGAGATACTGGGCCAAGAGGCTGAAGATAGCTGCTCTAATGTATTGAGAGAAATTGGGGATTGTCCAGGCAGCCAGTTGTCTGTCATTTCTTAGTTTTGGAAGCTGCTTAGTTTTGGATACACTTCCTGTATAATCAGATATATTTATCCCTCTCAAGTCTCTGATATGGTTGAAGACTAGATAGTTATAGTCACACAGTTAAGTTTTAAATTGTCTAGCAATTAAAAGGATGTTCTAAGTCTCAGAAGATGTTTTTAAGTTGGTAATACAAGTTAGGATGGAATGTGAGTTAGGTATAGAACTTTAAACTCATGGAGATAGATAGATAATAGAATATTAATATCAGTTGTCAAATATGTATGGACTGGACATTGGGAAAGTATGTTATACCTTATAATTATTAAAGTGCTAATTATTAAATTATAGCCTAATTATTAAAAAAAGAATTATGAGTTGTAGGAGATGAGGGAGAGGGTGGGAGGATGGGGCCAGGAGGGGTGGAGGCAGAGGACTGTGATGGAGATGTAACTTAAAGCAATAAACATTTAAAAAAAATAAATATATATTTTATTTAATGATAGATAAATATAATAAATTATATGATTTATATATTATTACATTATATAATACATAGATTTTAAATTATATAATATAGATTATATGATATATAATATATTACTGTTATATATACATATAAAATATAAATATGTTTTATATTTTGTTTACATATTTATTTTATTATTTATTATTTTAGTAAGCATATGTTTATTCATATGAATAAATAAATATTATATCATAAATAAGTAATAAATTATATATATACATATACATATATATACATATATATATGTATATATATGGGGATATATGTGCCACAGCATGTTTGTGGAGATCAGAAGACAATTTGAGGGAATGGGTTTTCTACTTCTACCATGTGTGTTACTAGCAGTGAACTCAGTGAAACTCAGGTCCAAAGGCTTGATGGCCATCACTTTTAACCACCGAGCCATCTAGCTGGCTGACAAACATGATTCTTGACCTGGGCCATATTCTGTGAATACTTCACAGGAAAAACTTATAGTCTTCCAGGAACACATTTGTTAGCTGGGTCTTAGCTTAAGGAACTTTTAAAAATCACTGTAGATTGAGTGACTGATATACACAACAGAACATTTAAAGTAGTTCTGAGGGCTAGATGGATAAGACCAACCTTGGCTACTCAGCGGGTTTTAGGACAACCTGGATTACATGAGACCCCCCCCATCTAAAACATAAACAAACAAACAACAACAAAAACAGGCTTGGGTTGTTAAAGCACTTGCCTGGCATGCACCAGGTTTGGGGTTCAATCCCTAGTACCAAATAAACTGTGATTGTGCACACCTCTAATTATAGCACTTCAGAAGGTAGAGGCCAGAGTTCCAGGCAGGCCTGTGTTATGTGAGACTTTGTCTCAAAACAACTTATAAAAAAACAATAGAATAAGATAAAATAAAAGTTATAGTTGTAGTTCCCACATTGGGACTATCTTGATTCCAGGAATGTCCTTGAAGTTAAAAGCTAGCTAGACCTTTGAGGAGTGAACAATTGAATTCATGCCAGAGAACATTTTCCTGGGGACAGAACTCCCATAGATTCCATTCACAATCCCAGTCTCTGATTCCCAGAGTCCTGCAGTCCTTTGTGACAAATGTTTGTTCATCCAGGCGAAGTGATCTGCCATTCAGTAAGTTCATATCTCGGCCCATGGAGAAGGCAGCTCATTTTTCTCCTTGGAGGTCTATTCTCCTGGTGTCCATTTGAATATCTCAAGTAGGGTTCATTGAGGCCTTTACTCCTGCTGAGGGAAGACTGGCTCTTCCAACCTGCCTAAAGGAGCTTTCTTCTCTGTAGAAAGGTCTTAGAAGGGCTCCAAAAGGTTTATTGCTTTGAGTTAGACTTGGTTAAATTACTCCAAAGTGCTGCTTCCTCTTAGGGATGTCAACCAGAGAGGAGACCTATTTACATCCAGGACTGTATTGAAGCTGCAACAAAGACTAATTAGTCTTGATTATGCTGGCTGCATTGGAAAGATGACTGCCCTCAGACCACCAACTTGTGCCACCAAAGGGCTTATCCCACCCAGGAGTCAGCTCCTGTCCATCAGTTCCTGATCTGGCTTCACATGACCTCTGGGTCAGCTCTCTCTGTCTCTCTGTCTCTGTCCTTCTCTGTTCCTTCCTCTCTCCCTTTCCATTCCCTCTCTTCTTCTCTCCTCTACCTCCCCCCCTCAATCTTCTTCACCTGCTTGTTTTCACTCTTGCCTGGTTGTGAAGTACACACTTTGGCTCTGTTGCATCTTTTGCCCACTCTGACAAAAGCTATTTTTACTGTGAAATGAGACCATTTGTAGCTCATCCTAGCAGCTTAGACCTCTCAAACAAGCACTGAACAGGCAGAGGCAGGGAAACTTCTGAGTTGGAAGCCAACCTGGACTGTACAGAGAGACCTGGTCTCTAAAGGCCAAAAAGAAAAGAAATAATCCAACTTTCCCTGTAGAAAATCCACATGATGTCATTTGGATGTATTTTGCCTCTTGGTGGTTCATTTGGAGTAATTCATGTCTAATCTTCAGATCATAGTTCTGTAATTAGAAATGAATTTAAGTTGTGTGGTTATGTCTTTCTTTTAAGAATATTTATTGGGCACTTACAAACTATGGTGAAACTTGAGGGTCTGGTTATTTAAGATGTAACATCTTCCTAACTTGGAGTTCATTACCAGAAAGGAGTCAAAGCTAAGTATACAAAAGATTATGATAATAGCGTACTTTCATTCAACATTTATTATATGCCAACTAAGTGTTCTTCATGCTTCTTTTTTCATTTCTAATATATATTTCTTTTATTCAAAGACATAATGTTGGTCTGTAGCAAACAAACATGGATGTCTCCATCAGTTTCCCTATTTAAACCTGAAAATAATACAAGTGAGGCATGGGAAGAACCTAGTGAATGACAGTAAGCTCCTATTCTTTAATATAAGATGTTGGTTCTCAAAGCTACTATTTTCCTGCATGCTTTCTTACAATCTGTCATGAGTTCGTTGCCTAGAAGAAATATGATGCCTGTACCTCCTTCTTAACCCTTATGGACTCACAGTCATTCATCTACCATTGTAAAATGAAAAACTTTAAAAATCCAATATGATTTTTCCAGAATTATTTTGGCAACAAAACTGATCTGAATTGACATAAGACTATTTGTCATTATTGTCCACTGTGTACAATTATTCATTTGTTTCACTGTACATGTCCTAAGGTGTCCCTCTCAAGACAGTATTCTGGACCCTCTGGGATCTGTTTTGTAGCATGTGAAATGTATACTCTGCCTTCTTTTTTTAATTTATCATCATCATGTGTTTGTGTGTGTGTGTGTATGTGTGCTCGTGCACATTTGTTTATGTTTGTGCGAGTGTACATGTGTCATGGCATGAGTGTGGAGGTTAAAGGACAATTTTCAAGAATTAGTTGTCATCTTCTAGTGTGGGATCCCAGAATTGGACTTGGGTCATTAGGCTTACAAAAAAAGCATTTTTACTCATTATGCCATCTGGTTAGCTACCAGGAACACCATGAAATCTAATATCCAAACATTTCTGAATTTTAGAGTTCTCATAGTCTCAAGATTTAGAAGTGAGGAAACTGTGCAATTATTGCGTCAATGTTATTTTTTTTTTTACAGGAGAGAAGTTGAGATGGGAGTCTTAATCTGTATCCCAGACTATTCTCAAACTCATTTTGAGGTCAAAAGTGTCCTCAAACTCATAGCAATCCTCCTGCCTCAGCCTCCTGAGTGTTAAGATTTCAGGCATGAACCACCTGACCTGTTTGTGTCCCTTTTATTAAAAGAAAAATGATGAGAGTAGCAGAGAATAACAGATTCCAAGACAGAAATATAAATACATAACTGACCAGTGAATGCTGTAGTTTGTAGGTTATATTAAAATGACAGACAAAGTAAGACAAACAGAACTATTTTATTGCACTTTTTTTTTGCTTCATCTAATTTTCTACAGGTATAATTACTAGGACTAATAGTTTCCCTCTGTAGAACACAATTATCTAAATGTGTTCTCTTGAATTTGTTTATGGTAAAATACATCTTCCATATTTCTGTTATCCAGTCTCACTAAAGATTTATAATAAGTGGGCATGGTGGCACACAACTTTAGTCCCAACACTCTGGAGGCAGAGGCAGGATTATCTCTATGAGTTCAAGGCTATCCTAGTCTACAAAGTGAGTCCAGGACAGCCAAGGATACACAGAGAAACCCTGTGTCAAAAAAAAAATTTATAATAAATATTTTTCACCTCTTCTTTTAAAAAATGATGAGACTGAGGATCAGAGAAAAAATCCCACTCATACTAACAGGTCCTGGAAGCAAAAGAATTGAAACCCAGTTTTATTTGCCTTCAGGTTCCAAGCTGGTCATTACTGCATTATGCCAGCCTTTTGTTAAAAACAAGGAGCAACTACATAAAAGAAATGCAGGCCAAGAGTTCCAGGGGTCCTAAGGAGAATAAGCGACCTCTTCCATGGGGATTTAGTTGGCATTCTTGGAAGGGAGACAGTGTGTAAACTGTAACCTCAAGCAAAAAGTGGATTATGAAAGGAGGAGAGTAATCTAGCCAAAGCCCACTGAAGAAAATAGTGGATCATTGTGTTCAGGGCAGGGAGAAGCTAGACTTCAGATGCAGAAAACGGATGAGGGCTGGAACCAGAATCAGTAGGGTAAGAAGTTTGGAAGAGAAATAATGATGTTTCCCTTGTGTATCCCAGAAAACATACTGGACACCATCTGCTTCTGCCTCCACTTCACCTTAGAGGAGGGGAAATACAGACATCCCCATAGTCAAGGCTGCATTTTTTATTATGTTATTTTATTAAGCAGATCAACAGGATATATGGAAAGGCAGTGAGATAGTCAAGAAGGGCAACAGTCGTAAAGATCTATTGCTATAGTAGTTGTGCTGAGCTTTGTTGCTCCTTTGGAAGCAGAGTTAAAATTTAACCAAGGCCCTCATGCCTCGCTGCAGCTGGCAGAGATTCAGTGAGAACTGGCCTGCACCCACAGGGGTAAGACACAGTCCCTCCCTCCCTCTGTGCTGGAACAACTGTGTCCTCCTCCTCCTATTTGGAATCCCAGTGTAGGTCTTGGGGGATCCATCCATTACCAGGGATTTAAACCTAGAATCTAAATATGTTTTTATTTTATCACGAATAATCAAAGTTCTAAATTGATATTTTAGAAATCAGGTCCAGTTCATGAGTGGTGAATTGAGTGTGCCTAATTACGTTTTATAGTCATTTAGCAGCTGTTAATAATGTAATTTTGTGTTATGCCCAATTTACACTGAATTACTTTAATGGCACACATTGTATTTATTTTCCTTTTGATGAAACAGTAATCAAACACTAGGGAATCAACTTGGACATAGAAAGAAAAAATATTTTACAAGCTTGAAGAAAATTGACTTAAAAAAGAACAAATCATATCATAAAACTTAAGTAATTAACACACATGAATGCATTTTTTTCTTTGCCATTTCTTTTTATAAAAAAAATAACTTAATGAACAGAGTATTCTTTGTTTCCCATTCAAGTCTGTAGTGTTTGATGTGAATCAAGTATTTGTAAATACACATCTGATTGGCAAGTTAATAAGGTTCTTCTTCCCTAGATAAATCCTTCTGAACTGAAGAAGCCAGATTTATAAGTTTCTGGTATATGAGTTAGAGACACAGCACCCATATGAACACACTACTCAGTGGAAACATTCATTTCCAAGGTGAGACTGGAGCAGAAATGTAGCAAAAGATAATGAAGCCTTAGAGGAAAACACAAAGAAGGCAAGTATTTTTCTCCCACTGGTTAGAAGAAACTTCTAGGTGGAATGTTTACTGAGATGAAAAGAGGTTCAATATTGGATTCCCCCCCCCCCCCAGAAAGGAGGACAAACAAGTGGAATGGTGCATTTTGAAAGGCCTACTTTGTATGTTTCTGTTCAATTGAAACACTTAAGACAGGAGCATGTGATATTGTACCCATAGGTAAGTGTTTTCTGCAGCTCCACAGATCAATGCCCTTTGTATTTGAAGTGAGCTACAAGAGTGGAAGAGAAAGAAATTCTGTCTGCCAGTGCTGGCTACCATCTCTCCAGCCAGGGCTTGACCTTGTATTTTCTGTTTCGCTTACTTGCCTTACAGGATCTACGTGGGTGGAACTACAAATGGATGGGCTTTGCCTCCAGAAGAGTGGTGGCTGTTCTGTGCTTTGTCAAGAGTGGGAGGCTAATTTCATCCTCATTATTTCTCCGGCCCCAGGGACAGGGCAATTGTGTGTCAAGTAGGGAGGGGTAGTAGAAGTCCACCCAGTACAGGCAATAAAGAGAGGAAGGAGACAGTGCCTGTGGAGAATTAAAAAACAAGAATAAAACTGAATGCCAATCTGCTTTTCATGCTCACACTATGATAGCCCTTCTACACAATGCAATGAAATTCTTCCTGCAGGGCTGCCTGCTCCCACTGCTGTTACTAAGAGCTCCATTGGAGTCCGGTAGGACTCTGAGCCTCATAAAATCAAAGATATTGGGTCACAAGCTGTCCAGTCTGTACTTTTTTTTGTAATAGGAGGCATTAATTCATTTTTCTGCTGCTAGCTCTGCTTCTCGTTGTCCCTGACAAGCAGCTGCCACTTCTGTGCTCCTGCCCCTTAGCTTTGCAGGGCTCTTCCCACCTCAGCCCTTTGCTCTTGCCAATGTAAAGGTGGTTTCTCTCCCTTCCTATTTATTCCTAAAGGCTGTTGTGGCTCTTTTAGTTGACAGAGCCTTCTGTTGAGGAATTTTGGACAAAACAACAAGGAGTGACTTCGGGGTATTTAAGTGGACACCACCCAGTGTCTTATGTCTGGCAACACACATAGCCTTTAGATCTTTCCTGTTTGGGGTTAATTCTATTTTTACCTAAAGGAAAGTCTTTACCAGTTGGTGGATAAAAGAGGAGACTGGAGGCTTAACCCTGGGGACCTAGAGTTCTAACTCTTGAGGCTTTACCCTGTGAATTCCAAGGTCTAATTCAAGTGCTAAATTCTCTTTTCCTGACCAATTCTTCAGGGTTGCTCAGACTAGGACAGAGTTAAGATTTGGTTGTACCTTGTAGTGAACACTTATAACAAGAAAAAAAAAAAAGTAAAGAAGGATGGAAGGTGGAAAACCCCTAGCTCAATGTCTAGAAGGCAGAATATTATGTCACCAAAAGTAAGCACCTGAGTATAACCAACAATGCCCTGGGAGCAAACACTACACACCAATCAGAAGCAGGGACCACAAAGTCTGCAAGGACAAGATAAGCCCCAGAAGAGCCATAAAAAACCTACCCTCCAGGCAGCCTAGCAGTCACTGGCCTCCAATGTACCTCAATCTGAGTCACATACTCCAACAACAAAGGACTCTTCCAATGACTGTATCTCCTATCTGGTTCTCCTGCCTCTAGTCTGGTTCTTACCTGAGTGGCAGTTGAGTGTCTGGCACCCTAGGTGACCTAGCCAAGCACAACCAAGGCTATGACCAGCTAGCTGCCACTACAGTCAAGAGACATTACTCTCACAGAGCATCTGCAGCAGAACCACTCACTGTCCTTCCCCACCAGTGGATGCAATGTCACTCAACAGTTGAACTTGCAAAACACTTAGTTCAGCTCTCCCCACTTTCTGTAAATAAATCTTGCCTCCAGACGTTTGCAACATTACTTAGAGCTAGAATGGTAGGTTGTTGACAAGTTTGCCAACAATAAACCTTGCATTTGAAAAATACTCCTCACTGCCTCTCTGTGACACAAGTTGTAAATTGTGTTCAAGACAGCCAACATATGTGAAAGAGGGGATGAAGGACAGTACTACTGTTTGAGTCAATAATCCATTCTAAACCTATGAAGTTGCCTATGCAGTAGTCTGTAAAAACACAGAAGTAGTGTAATTTAAAAAGGCTTTCCTTGGATTCTTTTTTTCTTTAGTGCATTTAGTTGAATCGAATGTTCTTTGTATGAATCTGGTTTGGGGTCATAAATCTCCTTTTAATGAAAAAAAAGCAAAGAGCATTTTGTGTGTGTGTGTGTGTGTGTGTGTGTGTGTGTATGTGTGTGTATGTGTGTGTGTGTGTGTGTGTGTACACATGGACATCACACTTGTGAAGGTAAGAGGACAATTTTTCACAATGAGGCATTATCTCTCATTTCTCCTGCTTCTGGCTAATTTTTCTGTATCCACTTTTCATCTTGCCATAGGAGTGCTGAGATTAGAGGTGTGTGCCACCACATTGCTCTCTTTACATGGGTTTTGAGAGCCAACTCAGGTTGTCAGGCTTGTTCAACAAATACTTTTATGTGATGAACCATTTCCTCAGTATAGTCACAAATTTAAGAACATTAAAAATAAATAATAAGAAAAAAAGGGGGGCTCTAAAGTAAAGAAAGGATAAAAAGGAGTACAAGATGGTAGGAATAAAGAGGATGTAATATACAAGATATAGATATATGCAAATATCATACTATATCTTACTAATTTGTAAAATTGATTGCTAATAATTATTATAAAGCTCTAAACTATGCCTTACTTCTTTAAAATCCACAGATATGCAAATCCTTTATAAAAATTATGCAGGGTCTACATGTAATCTATAGATAGCCTGTAATTTACTTTAAATCATTAGATGACTTATACATAACATAATGTATGATGTAAGAGCTATATAATAGTTCTGATATATCATTGATTAAAAAATAATGTAAGAAAATGTCTGTTCATACTGGCAAAGGTGTCATATTTTTCTAAGTATTTTCAATCCTTGGTTAGTTGCACACATACATGCAGAAACTGCAGAAATGGGGGCTGAATATATTAATAAAATTACCCTCAATGGGACGTACTAGTGATGAAAGTCACCAGGAAGTAGGGGGGATGTCTGTTGTTGCTGTTCACACAGTTCACAGATCCCCATGATAATGGAGAACAGGTCAATTCTAGGAGTGCCTAGAAATACAAACCCATAGTTCCACTCTAAAAGATGTATTACAGAGTATAACATGAATGTAAGGTACGAAAACTAATTTTAGACAAAAGCAATGTTTTCTCAGTCTATTGTAAACAGACTAATCATCTATGTGATTAGTAATCATATATGTAATAATACAGTTTCTAGCTACACTGGCTATCTGTTTTTCATAACTCTTCTGAGAAATGCCTTCAAGTATAAACTATTACAAAAATTATCTTCCATGAAACAAGATTTACAACTGTAAGATCTTGACCCACACGTGAGGGTATATGCCTTTAATCCCAATCTTTGGGAGGTGAAGGCAGACAAATATTCAAGTTTGCCCTCAACTCCACTGAGTTTGAAGCCATTAAGGGTTCCACGAGACCATGTCTAAAAAACAACTTGAAGAAGTTTCATGCTCATTTCCACTGCTAAGGGGCTATCAGACTTTGGACAAGTCATTTTTCCCTCTGAGCTTTACATTGTTCCTCTATAAAGTAAGAGTAAGCTTGGATTATCTTTCATCATGAATTATTCATGATGAATAATTCATCAGCCTACATGATTATGCTAATATATTCAGCCCTCTACAACTGCAGTTTCCACATGTGTGGAGTCAACCAACCTCACATTGATGAGGCTGTTTCTTCCCAGTTTGTGTAGGCTTTAGTCTATCTCTTCAGTGGCTATACAGTCTCAACGACCTACCACTTTACTGTGAAGCTTGGAGATTTATCAGAGTCTACTTTCCCTACATATGGCACAGAAGGGCTTAATTTTGGGACACTTGTACAATCAATTGCAATTGAATCTTCTGCTGTTTTCTTCTCAGTCCCTCAGCTCCAAGTACACAGACTATAGGATTTAGCTTTGCAATACTGGGTGCATCATCCCCTATCCCAGGAGGAACTGAACTTCATTTAAGAATAAAGACACTAGCATTCAACTTATGCAATCATGCTTCTACATATCCCAGGTCAGTATAGCTCCTTTGGTGGACTGGTAACAACTTAATGGTTAATATTCACTGTTAGATTAAGAGCCTTGTAGAGCAATCATTAGATTCATATTTGGTTGTTTCTGTGATGGTATGTCCAAAGAGAATTAATTTAGGGTAGAAGACTTATTCTGAATGTGGATAGCATCTCCACGTGTGATGTGGTCCCAGATAGAATAAAATTGCTATAAAGAATGTCAGCATTCATTTCTCTCTGCTTCCTGGTTTGCAGAGTTATGAGCAAGTCCTCCACCACGCCTTTCCCACCGTTATGGGTTGTATCCCTTCCAACTGTGAGATCAAGTAAACCCCTTCTCGCCCATAAGTTGCTTCTTGCCATATATTTTGTCATAGTACTGACAAAAGTAACAGACTAATTCTGCAGTTAACTATGCTCCATCAAATCAAGTGACAGTATTTACTTTTTCTTTTGGTCTTGCTACCACTTTTTCTGTTTAGTCTGTGGCCATCATGGCATTCTTGTTCATCAGTGGAGCCATATTTTAGACTGGGAATACAAATAGCAATACTGTATCATGGACAGGCAGTGCAACCAATGGCATTTTCAGTATTGTTCCATACTCATACTGCACAAAAATGTTCTCTGTAATTGAATGAAATAAAAATGTTCTCTGTAATTGAATGAAGTTATAAATCAATCATAAAAATATGATTTATATTATGCTATTATTGGAACTTTTAATATGTCACTCACACTATCATCCAAAAATATAAAATACTTAAGAATAAATTTAATGAAAAATGAATAAAACTTCTACAGAAAAAATCTATAAAACATTATTGAGAAAAATCTGAGAAAACATAGATAAATAGATAAACAGTCTTTATTTGGGAATTGGAAAACCTAGTATTGTTAATAGAATTGTTTTCCAAAATTATACAATCAAACCATAGCCATGATTATAGTTGTAGACATATATATAATCTGTATGGAAAGCAGAAGTAGCTCTGCATAATTGTAATCCCAGCACTTAAAAACCTGAATCAAGAAGATTTTGAATACAAGACGAACTCTATGGAATTTTGGAGATTTTTTTTTTTTTTTTTTTTTTTTGGTTATATTGCTTTGTTTGGGCTGGTATTTTTTTTTGGTCCGTTACTGGTCTTTTGCTTGTATATTATGGTTTCCAATTTTGTGTTTTTATATTATTTATTTAATGTGTGTATGTGTGTGCATGTGTGTGTGTATATGTGTATATGTATGTATGTGTATATATGTGTGTATGTATGTGTGTGTCTTTGTTGTATTTCTTGTGCTTTTTCTTTTTTTTTTATTTAAGGACATATTTATAATTTTATTATTTTATTATGCTACATAACTTCTACTTGCAAATGGACCCTTTTGAAAGGCAACTGATTACAGTATCAGATTTCTTTTTTTTTTTTTTAAATACTTTATTTTTTTTTCTTCAAGTTACATCTCAGTAACAAACCCCTCCCTATTCCCCCTTCCTAACCCGCCCTTCCACCCTCTTCCCTCCAGAGGTTTCCCCTTTCAGTCCAACAGCTGGTTCCTTCTCTTATAACAGTAA
>CAJQZJ010029024.1:0-22656 GCA_907164525.1 Lophiomys imhausi | reverse complement strand
AACATTCTACTATCTAACCATTTCCATGAGTTTAAAGTTCTATATCTAACTCAGCTTTCATACTAACTTGCATCACAATTTTAAAAACATCTTCTTAGATGCAGAACACCCTCTTGATTCCTAAACAACTCAAAATTTAACTATGAGACTCTAGCTATCTATTCTTCAACCACCTCAGAGACCTGAGAGGGATAAATATATCTGATTATATAGGAAGTGCAGGGCCTGCAGCTTCCAAAACTAAGAAATGACATACCAGTGGCTGCCTGGACAGTTCCCATTTTCTCTCCATACATTACAGAATCAATCTTTAGCTATTTAGCCCCGTTTCTATGACAGACATTGATTGTAGAGCAGGAATTATGAAGGACTTGCTTACCCTGTCTTGGCAGAGCTAGGCTGTCAACTTACCTGCTTCCAAGTTTTGTCCTTTTTGGACAGCATTCTGTCTACAGTTGAAGCAAGGGTTTTTTCTTGCCAAGAGATAGGCTTGCCACTAATTCAACCATCTCACACTGGAGATTCTTTGATTCTCATCTTCTACTTGGAGTAGAATAGAGGGTGCTGTCAGGAGCTGACATATCTCGATATCAAAAAATCTTAAGTTAAGAAAACATCTTTGAATGCCATATTCTGCAGATCTCTTGAGGTGTTTGAAGATGCCCTATCTGTCTCTTATTTTTAGATAAGCAACTGTTGCTTAACTAGAGTTAACCATATATCCTCACAGGAGCCTTCCCCATCACAGGTCTCCAGCTTTTCCCAGAGATCCAGTCCCCATCTAATTTCCTTCTCTCTTCCAGTCCTACCACCAACCACCTCTCCGTTCTCCCATCTGATCCTCTCTCTCATATCCCTCCCCATCCCCTCTCCTGTCCAGTTCTCTCTCTTCATGTATTTCCAATGTCCATATTTTTCCCTTTCTGAACGAGATTCAAGCATCTTCTTTTGGGCCCTCCTTGTTACTTAGCTTCTTTGGATCTGTTGGTTGTAGGATGGCTTTTCTGTACTCTAAGGCTAATATCCACTTATTAGTGAGTATATATAGCTTCTGTGTTTTTTTGGGCCTGAGAACCAACCTATGGGAGAAAAACAACCCTTGACACTATCAATGATGATCCACTATGCTTCCAGACAGGAACACAGATAGCATGGCTGTCCTATGAAAGGCTCTACCAAGCAAATTATGGAAACAGATGCTGAGATCCATAGTCAAACATTGAACAGAGATCTGGGAGTTTTGTGGAAGAGTTGGGAGAAGGTCAGAGGAACAAGAACTACACAAGACCAACAGAGGCATCTAACTCAAGACTATGGGGCTCACAGAAACTGAATCATCAACCAAACAACTGAATCCCGACCACCTGCAGTCATGGAGCTGAGGAACAATCTGGTCTTTATGTGGGCCCCCTATCAATTGGAGCTGGGCCTATCTCTGACGTCTACTCTGTTGCCTACAGTCATATACCTTTCCTCTAGCTGGGCTGCATTGATTGGCTTCAGAGGAAGAGATTTCAGTAGTTCTGATGGACATAAAATACTGGGATGGGTTGATGGGGGTCCCTTCTCTGAAAGGAAAGGGAAGGGGGAATGAGGGCAGAGGGTGGTAGGATAGGATTGAGAGGAAAGGAGAGACAGGGCCTGTGAATGGGATGTTAAAATGAATAAGTAAATTAATTAAAATTAATAAATAAGGAAACAGTTACAAAAAGTTGCTTAGCTGCCTCATGAGTCAAACATTAGCTGAGGACTTGAGTTTAGAACATCAATACCCAACTAAAAGGACAAATATGATTTCACATTTCTAGAATCGAGGTAAGCAGTGACAAGAGGCTTACCAAGGCCTGTTGATGAGTTAATTTTGTTGAATTTGATATCTAAGTGTATACAAAGAACACAGACAGCATAGCATAGTCAGGTTTATAAACACTTTTGATATCATTCTGTCTGATGGTGATATGATTGCCTTATGCAAAATAACTTACCAAATTTTATTTTTCTAGTAAATAGCATTATACTTCTGAAAAGACTTTAGTTAATACATGGGAAGTCATCAAACAACAAACATTTGTTTGCATGAAATTGTTATTTCTACAGGAAAAATGTTTTTTTGGTCTTTTTGTATGCAAAATGATATAATGAAAATATAAAAATATAAGGTGATGAACAATAGAAGACACAATATCAACATCTTGTCTTTTCATACTCATGTACACATGTGTACACCCTCCCCCATTAATATATGCATGCATAAAAATCATATATTCAAACATGAGAGGGTGGGTTGTGGAGGAGACTCTCACTCTGAAGTTTGGGTTAGCTTAGAATGTTTAATGCAGCTAAGGCAAGCTTCCAACTGTTTAATGAAAATTTACTGTTACAGGTGGATCCCTGACCTTCACCAAGGTCATTCTGGTCTACAAAATAAATCCAAGACAAGGATATAAAAAAAATTCTGTCTCAGCGAAATAAGAGAGAGATGTTACTTGTGAGAAATTATGTATTTTCAGAGCAATGGGACCAAACACCTAAGAAGACAAGACCATCCCAGATGGTCCAGCTCACAGAATGTTCTAGCCAGGACTTCAATGAAGCCCTGAACTATCCCACCCAAAGTTCAACTTGGGACTACAAACTGCTTAGTACATTCAAATTGCTGAGCACATAGAATTTGGACAATAAACGTTACTATTAAATTGCTTAACCATTTTTTCCCATTTTATTTGGGCCCCCAAACACGTTTTCTACATCCTCATTCAGCAGGAAACAATTTTAAGAGATCAAAGCCCCATCCCCAAAAGGTATAGGGATAATATTTTGGTCATTTGATATGTTATAAATGTTGTTTAGAGGGGTTGGTTACAAATTGTTAAATGGTCTTATTAAGCAAGGTATAGGCAGTTAGACTCAAGGACTTTTCTATTTCCTTTTCTTTTTTCTGTCCTTTCTCTCTTATATTGGGAAAAAAGGACTTGAAAAGAAAAAGAAGGGGAATATATGTATATAATATAGAAATGATAAGATATAAGGATAGATTATTGAATCTGCTCTTAAACTTAAAACTATTGTTATCCTTAAAATAAGGTTATCTTTTGATACATTGGTATAGAATTTTGTATATTGATAAAAAAGAAGATTAATTTTGATAGAATTTTAGTTTGCTTGTTCAAAGATGATAGATAGATTTATAAATAAATCAATATGTGTCTTCAAAATGCTCAGAGACATACAGAAAATGACATTTAAAGATGTTTTTATTATTTTATGAATTGTTTGACTTAAGACCGTCAGCTCTTGAAAGCTCCCATTTGACTTGGAAGAAAACAATGAGCATCAAAAAGAAATCTTCCATTAGGAGATAATTCCTACTGGGAAACAATATCCCTGCTCTCTCAACAAACTATATACAGTCCAAAGATGGGCCAGAGCTTAAATGCAGGTAAGTTGATATCCCGATTCTGCAGAAACAGAATGGGAAAATCCTTATTTTCTGCTGCACAATTATGTCTGTGAGATATGCTTAGCCAGAAGGCTGAAGACGATGCTCCAATGGTATCGAGAGATATTTGGGACTGTCTAGGCAACAAACTGTCACTTTTCACTTTTTGGAAGCTCCCCTCTGTGCTTTCTTCTCACCCAAATAATAACTTTATCCCTTATGTCTTTGATGGGGTTAAAGACATAATAGCTATAAAATTTCAATTAAACTAGAGTTATTTAGGATTTCAAAGGAAATATAGGATATGATAGAAATTATTTAGGTTCCAAACTTTAGACACACCCAAATAGATGATTTTTTTTCTTCTTCAAGATTGCCTGATACAGCCGGACGTGGTGGCACACGCCTTTAATCCCAGCACTCGGGAGGCAGAGGCAGGCAGATCACTGTGAGTTCGAGGCTAGCCTGATCTACAAAGCGAGTCCAGGACAGCCAGAGCTGTTACACAGAGAGACCCTGTCTCGAAACAAAACAAAACAAAACAAAGCAAAAGATTGCCTGATACAAATAGGCTAAACATTATATGTGTACCTTTTATATCTGGTTTTCTTGATTGTTTCATATTTGTTCTTATTGTTTTTACTATATGAGTTTAAAAATAGCCTTTTTTATTAAACAAAAGTAGGGAAATGATGGGGTGGTATTAAGCATTCTAAGTGTTGACTGGTCCTGCTTGCTGTCTGTTACTTACTTTGTCTCTGATTGGTGAAGTAAATGCCGAGGCCTGGAGATTGGGCAAAGAAGGAGGTAGGCAGGACTAAAGTGTACTGACATTTTAAGAGAGAGAGAGAGCATCTTGGGAAGAAGAAGCGAGGAACAAACAAAAAGGACACGCCAGAGGGTAGATTAAAGAAGATCCTTCCACGTGTCCTGGAACATTGCCATAGTGTGGAGAATAATAGTCCAAAGGGATGTATGTATATAGGGGGTTGTATTTGGGTATTGGAATTGTGGGCTGGCTTGGATGGGCTGGGATTGAACAATTCAGGCCTTGGCTTGTTGTGATCCATCTGATGTCTGTGTGTATTCATTTGTAGTGGCGGGTTGAGAATTGACTCCACTGAACCAATTAAGATGGTGTGAATGCTTGTTGAATCATTTGGTTGGCCATTTATTTTTCTACACTGTCACTTATGTATTAAGGGTATAGATGTGTGTCTTCATTCCAACTATCAAAATGGGTTTGTTTTAATGTAATGCTTAGAAAATTAAATATAAACTCAGGGGTAATTATCCACAAACTTGTTCACCTAGATAAATATCTTCGAAATGGGGTTTATTCAGCTTCCAAACTTCCCCCTCTGCTTTGTGGAGGACCTTTTTTCAGTGTGCCAGCTTGATGCAGGTCTCCTTATCTAAAGAAAAATATTTCTTTAACTGTTGTATTTGACTCCTCCTGCTTACTATGCTCTTGATTTCTCTACTGTCAAGCTCAAGATTTTTCTGCATTTTGATTCTTTAACTGACATAAACTAAAAAGAACCTAATCAAGATCCCTAGAAGGTAACATGTTTAGAATGTCATCTCAGGTTTGCTTTTGAGGATCACCAACTCATCAAAATTCTACCTCCTTCATATGGCACACTCCATGAATACATGCTATCACAAATGCCACCCTTATGTTTCTCATATTTACCATTGGTTAAGCTTTATTGTGGGACCTTATATTGAACCCAGTCTTCAAGACACTGTGACTGCTGCCTCTACATCTTTGCCTATTTTGACAGCTCAAAGAGACTAGAGTGATTGGCACCACCAGATCTATAGCAACAGTTAGGGTAAACTCTGAGATTGGGGATTGAGGGAGCAGAAGCAGACTCCCTGGTTATCAGATGGAGAACAGGGATATATGTAGATTATAAAGATGGTAAACATCCAAACTTCCAAGAATGCTGGCTTCTTCCTTACCCGTTGACCTGAGACAAAAGCAAAGATCTTGTAGTTTTTCTCTAGTCAGTAGCCTCCCCCAATCCCTCGCTGGCTGTGGGATTGGTTCAATAAGTTCAAACTAGTTGAGGGTCAATCAGTCATCCTATATTTCTTCAAACAGACAAACCCATCCTCAATTATGAAAGCCCATCAGAGACTTTATTTCAGTCCTCAAGTTCAAGTCCTCCTTCTGCATTTCATAGGATTTTTTTCTATGTGCCTGCTGTATGTGTGTTTCCCAATAAAAGGTCTTTCTTCAACTGCTAAAAATATAAATATATGTATATATAGCATATATATGTTTATATATAGCATATATATGTATATATAATTTGTGTATATGCTTTTATATATATTTTTGTATATTTATGTGTGTGTGTGTATGTGTAACAGAAACTTAAAAGGATATTAATATTATTAACATAGGTCCATGCAGGGTGGTTTGGTTTATGGCAGTCCCATCAGATAATATCTTTTAAGCTTAAAGTTTGTTGGACCTTACTTTGCTAGTTTATAAAAGCAGTATACTTCCACCACCAAATTGTTGCTGGTTTATAAAGTCAGTCTGTTCCCACTGCCAAAAAGAGGGCGGCTTTTTCAATCAGCTAAGACTTGCCTCCACAGTCTCTGGCCTGGCCAAGTCCCAAGGCCAAAAGCCTCTCCAAGCATTTCCAAACTCCTCTTGTCTCACTCACTTTTCTGGCACTCTGGGGCCCCAAGACAGATACCTTTAAAGAACTCTCTTTCAGCAGACTTTGTTATACTTTGCCTCTATCACAGTCTAAATTCTATTAATGACATACGTTGCTGTGTGCTTCTTCAGCATAACATCTCAGTTAGTGAGGGCAGGAGGAAAAGAGCAACCATGGGGAGTTCTCTGGCTTATATATAACATTATCTCACAATCCTTGGAAGTCTCCAAGGGTCCACAAGATTTCTCGCAATGTTCATCATTCCCGTTGCTTCACACAGCAATTGAAGTCATTTGGGTGGCTTGTGTGGTTTCTTTTTTTTTTTTTAATGTTTATTTATTACTTCAAGTTACATCTCCATCACAGTGCCCTGTTTCCACCCATCCCATTCCCACCCTCCCTGACTCTACTCCCTCTCCCTTCTATTCTACTTTTCTGGATTGGGGTGTCCTTACATAACAATCCCCCGCCCCATTTCAGCAGACATGTGAGGGCTAAGAGCTTCCTCATATACTGGGGGGCCTATATGGCAGCACCACTAGGGCAAAGTGTCTCATCAATAGGTAACAAATTCTATGTTCCTGATCCTTTGGTGCGCTGGTTGTATTATCATATACTATATGGCTAAAATCTAATTATAAGTGAATAGATGTCATGTACATCTTTCTGATCTGGGTTAGGTCACTCAGGATGAGTTTTTCCAGTTCCATCCATTTGGCTGCAAATTGCATGATTTTGTTGTTTCTGGTGGCTGAGTAGTATTCCATTGTGTAGACGTAGCACAGTTTTTTTTTTTTATCCACTCATTGGTTGAGGGACATATGGGTTGTTTCCAGTTTCTAGCTATTAAAAATAAGGCTGCTATGAACAGGATGAGGAAATGTCCTTGTGGTTTGGTGAGGAATCATTTGGATGTATACCCTGAAGGGGTATGGCTGGGTCTTGAGGTAGAGCTATTCCAAGTTTTCTAAGATATTGCTAGACTGATTTCCATAGTAATTGTACAAGTTTGCACTCCCACCAGCAATGGAGGGGTGTTCCTCTTTCTCCACAACCTCAACAGCATGTGCTGTCATTTGAGGTTTTGATCTTAGCCGTTCTGACAGGTGTGAGGTAGAATCTCAAGAGTTGTCTTGAGTTGTATTTCTCTGATGATTAAGGATGTTGAGCATTTCTTCAAGTGTCTCTCAGTTATTAGGGATTCCTCCTTTGTGAATTCTCTGTTTAGCTGTGTTCCCCATTTTTTGATTGGCTTATTTGGTTTCTTGGCATTTAATTTCTTGTGTTCTTTGTAAATTATAGCATTCCACCCAGCAGCAGGAAGAAGATATTCCAGCCAGCAGCAGGAAGAAGGGAGCACACACCATGGGTTAGAGAAAAGAACCTCATTCCACATGGCCAGAAACATCGGCATATCATGGAGAATGGCAGTCCAAGGGGACGTATGTATATATGGGTCATATTTGGGTAATAGAATTAAGAGCTAGCTTAGATGGGCCAAGATTGCTCAACTCAGGCCAAGGCTTGTTAAAATCCATGTGGTATCTGTGTGCTCATTTATAATGGCTGGTTAAGGATTGGCTGCCGAACCAATTAAATATAATATAAATACTGGTTAAATAGTTTAATTAGCCATCTTTTTTTTAACAAATGGCGCCCAACGTGGGGCAATTAGAATCCATGCTTACAGCCTGAGAAGGGCTGGGTTGAAAGCCAGTTTCCTAGCCAAAGAGCAGGGAACTGAACTCAAATGCATTTCAAAGGTGCAACTAACTTTTTAACAAAAGCTGTTGACTTGCAGCAAAGGTGAAGAACTAAGGCTTAGCTCTCCTTACATACTAAAAAACTGGCTGCCTTCTAAATAGAATTTGAGAGTGAAATTAATAGCCTAGATTAAAAATGGAGGAATTCATAATGCCTCAATACTTCTGGATGCCAATTGAATTTGTTTCTCTTCGCATGCAAATGATTTTTACACTGACAGTTGTGGGTCTGTGTATCTTTTTTGAGAAAGTTAGACTAGGATAGTCTTAAAGGAAAGAATTTACAGATGGAATGCTAAATTGTCAACAATGATAATGAAGGAAAGAGGGAGGCCTTTCCTCATAGAAAATACAAAATTGATGGCAGCTGGAGCTAAGAGCTCCCTGGCTATGAGGTGCCTGTCAGGAGTTTCTGGTATTGCCCTGCCAGTGAAATAAATGCAACCAAAACTAGAGTCCAAGGAATAATGAATAAAGCTTTAATTGCAGCATGGGATGGCATGGTTAGACATACCAAGACTTTTAGAATATTGTTTCTTTGCTGGATTTTTGTTTAGGTATCTTTGATTTTCTATATCGGGAGGTAGAAAGGATATTCTTCTTGTTTGACATTGCTAAAATGTAAGAGATTTTTAAAGATTTTGGGCAGATTTCGAATTGTCATTACAGTTCAAAGTTGCTCTCTGGGTTACAGAGTTACTAATATCTGGGATTTAAGTGGAATATTTGAGCAGGGTGGTCCTGACACACACCCTTAATCCCTTAATCCCATCACAGAAGAGGAAGAAACAGGCAGATCACTGGATTCTAGACCAGCCTTGTTTAAACAATGAAGGCAGGGCGGAAACCTGCTGATAAGACAAGGCTGCTTACTAAAGACAGTCTAGAATTCAAAAAAGACACATTTTTTTTCTTGATGTTAAGTTTAATAATGTCCTTACTGATCTAATGGATGAATGCACATAATCTTAAATTTATATAAAGAGAAAAGGGTCACAAGCCAGTCTCCTTAGTTGTGGAGCTCCCACTGGAGAACTGGTTTCAAGAGGCATTTGCCCCTAAAAGAGATGTTAATTACTGTGTGTGGTGGTACACACCTTTAATCCCAACATTTGGGAATCAGAGGCAGGTGGATCTTTATGAGTTCAAGGCCAGCCTGGTCTACAAAGTGAGTCCAGGACAAGGCTACACAGAGAAATCCTGTATCTGAAAAAAAAAAAAAAAAAGGAGAGAAAGAGATATATTCTGTTAATCAATGTAAGGACTCAGAATTAGGCTGGGGAAGAACATGCAAACAGCATGCCTCCCACAGCCAACAGCTAACATAAGTTAGCATATCATGCTATTCTACACCAATATCCTTAAGAATGGAATTTCCATGGGAGAACTGGAACTCAAACTAATACAAATGGTTTAAGTAATGTTATTGTTTAATAAGTGTAATTCAATTATTTAAATTCATACCTTGATCCCAAAACTTGAGAGACAAGGAAAAAACAGGTTCCTTGTATGTTCAAGGCCAATCTAATCTACAGAGCTATACAGAGCAAATCAAGACACCCCAAGCTACAAAGAGAAACCCTGTGTCAGTAAGAATAGATATATCCACATAGAAATTAAATCTCCAAAGAAAGGAGAAAAGGAAAGAAAAAAATATATAAATGCATACCTTTGTTCCCAAAACATGGGAGACAGAGACAGAGACAGATAGGTTCCTTTTGAGTTTGAGGCCAACCTAATCTACAAAAAGCCATTTTGGTAATTGCAGAACTGTATGTTACTTGTGAGAAATTATTTATTTTCAGAACAATGGGACCAGAGTCCAAAGAAGACAAGACAAGTAACCCAAATGATCCAGCCTCATAGACTGTCTCAATAGCGGTTTCCTCAAAAATCTGTATCCAGAACAACTTCAAACAGCTTGCTGAGATGGCCCAGCCTCAAAAACTGTTCCAGACAGGTCTTCAATAAAGCCTAAATTTTCCTACCAAAGTTCAGCTTTGAGCTACAAACTGCTCAGGACATCAAATTTTTGAGCACATAGAGACTGGACAACAAATGTTACAATCTACTTGATTAACCATTTTTTCCATTTTATTTGGGCCCCCAAACAGGTTTTCTGTGTCCCAATTCAGCAGGAAGAAGTTTTAAGGGAGCAACGTCCCATTCCCAAAAAGTAGGGTGGATGATTCTTTGGTCATTTGATGTATTATAGATGTTGTTTGTGGGTAATGGTTACAAATTGTTAAATGGTCTTATTAAGCAAGATATAGGAGATTAGATTCAAGGACTTCTTTTCTATTTCTTTTTCTTTTCTCTATCCTTTTTTCTTTCTTATAGGAGGAAAAGACTTGAAAAGAAAAAGAGAGGGAATATATGTATATAATATAGAAATGATAATATATAAGAATAGATTATTGAATCTGCTCTGAAACTCAAAATTATTCTTATTCTCAAATCAGGTTATCTTTCAATACATTGTTATAGAATTTTGTATATTGACACAAAAATAAGGTTAAATTTTGATTCATTGGTATAAAATTTTATATTTTGACACATAATATGTATATTTCAACTCTTATATAAAGTATTGTGCCTATACAAATCATTTAAAAGTACAGGTTTACTTCCAATCCTTTTATAGGTTGCTACTGAAATCTATTTAGGAGTCTGGGTAATACAGGTTGATTGCTGGCCAGTCAAGCTTCTGGTCATGTCAAATACTAGTTTAATTTATCACAAAATATACTTAATAGGTTAAACAGATAGTAAATGATTAAAAATATACAATTTGTTTGTTCGTAGAAAGATAGATAGATGATAGATAGATTTATAAATAAATTGATAGATGTCTTCAAAACCCTCAGAGTCAAACAGAAAATGGCATTTAAAGATGTTTTTATTATTTTAAGAATTGTTTGACTTAAGACAGTCAGCTCCTGACAGCTCCCATTTGACTTGGAAGAAGAAGACACACGCCATGGGTTAGAAAAAAGAACCTCATTCCACATGGCAGTCCAAGGGGACGTATGTATATATGGGGTCATATTTGGGTTATATAATTATGACCTAGCTTAGATGGTCTAGGATTGTACAACTCAGGCCAAGACTTGTTAAAATCCATGTAGTGTCTATGTGTGCTCATTTATAATGGCGGAATAAGGTTAAAGGCTCCGGAACAAATTCACAATAATCTAATACAGGTAAAATAGCTTAATTAGCCATATATATTTATTTACATTATGGATATTAGCCCTCTGTCAGATGTGGGGTTGCTAAAGATTTTTTTCCAATCTGTAGGTTGCCGTTTTGTTCGAATGACAGTGTCTTTTGCCTTACAGAAGATTTTCAGTTTCATGAGATCCATTTATTGTTGATTGTTGGTCTTAGAGCCTGAGCTGCTTGTGTTCTGTTCAAGAAGTTGTCATCTGTGCCAATGAGTTCGAGGCTTTCCCCCACTTTCTCTTCTATTAGATTTAGTGTGTCAGGCCTTATGTTAAGGTATTTGATCCACTTGCACTTAAGTTTTGTGCAGAGTGATATTATGGATCTATTTGCATTCTTTTCAATGTCGACATCCAGTTAGACAAGCACCATTTGTTGAATGAAGATGCTGTCCTTTACTGTTGTACTGTTTTGGCTTCTTTGTCAAAACTTAAATGACCACAGTTGTGTGGGACCATTTCTGGGTCTTCAATTCAATTCTATTGATCAACTGGTCTGTTTCTAAACCAGTACCATGCTGTCTTTATTACTATTTCTCTGTAGTATATCTTGAAATCTTGGATGATGATACCTCCTGATGTTTTTTTTTTTTTTTTTTAATTGTACAAGATTGATTTAGCTATTCTGGGTTTTTTGTTATCCCATATAAAGTTGAGAATTGTTTTTTCCAGGTCTGTAAAGAATTGTGTTGGTATTTTGATTGGAATTGCATTGAATCTGTATATTGTTTTCGGTAGGATGATGTTTTTGTTATGTTGATCCTACCTATCCGTGAGCATGGGAGATCTTTCCATCTTCTGATGTCCTCTTAGCAAAGCCATTTCAACAAGGCATATCTTCCAGCCACAACTGGCTTTGTCCATATCATCAAACCAAAGAGGTGCTAAGCTCCTCCTTATGTGCTGCCATATGCTAATCTGAACTGCCTACTAATTTCACTAGAGACCTAACTTCTAACACATGTATATATGGATAGACAGGCAGACAGAAAGGCAGATGATAGGTATGTATGTAGGTAGGTAGGTAGGTAGGTAGATAGATAGATAGATAGATAGATAGATAGACAGATAGAATCTGAAATTCATTATAGTGGAGAATGTCTAGTCCTTTTTGTATTAGTGACATTATTAGAAAAAAACATTTAAAATAAAATTTTAAATCTGAGGTTGAAATTCAAATACAGACTACATCAAATATTTTTTGAAAATTTGTTGGTTTTATTGACCTTACTGTGCTGCTCTCTGAGTGTTGTTAGAATCTTTTAGAGCTAAATGGAAATGTGACATTCTACAATATGTTTCCAGTACATTATTCTATCCATAAACAGACAAGTTAAGTTTTCAGCAGTTAGTTTCCAGAAAAATATTCAAATTTGGCTTTTGTTCTATGTTTTGTTTGTTAGTACTTGTGATCAACTAGAAACTTCAAAATACTAATTTTATGGCCCCATAAAAATACAGAAATCATCTTTATTATATATATCTTTAGATAATAACATATTCATGTATTTTACAAAATATTCAAATATTAAATATAGAATTTTTAATGAGTTAGATTGCATTGTTAAGTCTCTCTTCAAGTATTCTATTGTTTATAGATGTTAGGTTCACATATGAATCTTCATATCCTGTTTTCAGTGAAACTTTCTGCATTATATACATTTCAACAATTTCAACATTATTATATTTTATACTTGAAAATAGCAGACAATGCATTCAAGTTAATTTATTACACTTAGATTTTTTAACATATTTAAAATCAAACAGCAATTCATCATGAAACACAGAGCAATATCCCCAGAAGTATTTCATCAGATCATGTCAAATGAAATTATTTATAAAATGAGTTATAAAAACAGAGTATATTCTGTGAGTTGTTTTATAAATTAATGTAGACATTTTTTCCTGCCTCAGTGTGTTGCTTTTACTGAGGAAAGAAAAGAGCTTTATAAACTGGTGTATTTAAAGGCTCGTTCAGGATTAGTGATAGTGTCAGACTTTAATCCTTAACCTAATTATTTCCCCAGCAGTGCACCTAAATGCGTGTTCCTTGTAGCTATCAGATTGGCATGCAGTATTCCAACACAGACTTGTGAAAGCCCAGGGGAAGAGTAAGTGGACCACAGGTTGCCCTTGAAGATATGCTCCTCTTTGACGACTGCTCTACAAGTCGTATAGGAACAAGTTGTTCCTAAGACATCCACAAAAGACGATTCCAATTGTTTGAAAGTCAGACTTTGTCATTTATTTGGCAGTCTTCCAGCCTTTTGTTAAGAACAGATTAGTCCTCTGATATTAATTCATAAAACTTAATTTGAATAATTCTCTTGCTAATTTATTCATAAAACAGAAAGATGGCAATGATGAATTCAGCTTAGTGTTTTTCACATGTCATCCGATGCTTTGATGTGCTCAAAAATAATAATGAAAATGGATAAATATTCATCCAGCATTTTTAAAGTCACTTTGATACATAGTGACAATTCTGATTATTTTTAAACTCTATGAAGAGGGCTGTTTATACTTAGATAACTGATAGATAAACTGAAAATAGTATGTAAATATCACAAAGCCTATGCATCTTCCAAAAGATAAGCAAATCAATAATGTAAAAACTACCATAATTTATAGAAAACCTAAAAAGTTCAATTAGACTAACCTAATAAATTATATTAGAAATCAGAAATTAATTAAACAAATAAATAAAAGATTGCATCCAATGTTACCTTACAGGTTTATGTAACTAAATTTTTAAAGTAAGAAACTTCCTGATATAGTGATTTTCTTTTATTCACGTTAATTTTATATATAAATATATATATACTTATATATTATATTATTATGTATATGTACATTATGCATATGTATATTATTTATATTATGTATACATGTATATTATATTATGTTTATATATATATATATATATATATATATACACAAGTCTGGCACTAAGATTTATATAATAGATTTTTGAAAAGTGAAAGTAGTATCCGCTCTATGTTTTTTTTTTACCTGTCATTATTACAATTAAATATTTCTGTTGTTTCCATAATAAAAAAATATTGCTGTTGGTTACTTTGAAGTGATAGTGGCCTCAGTTGGTGTGGCTCTTTTAGAAGAGCCATGACAGCCAGACTCTGGTAGGATTGACCTCATGGGGAGTAACATCTCTCTTGGTTTGTGTGATCCAGCCTCAGCAACAACTGCTATAGCATTCTCTATTCTCAGTGGGAAGGCCACTGCCCCTCATCCCTCCTTACAGCATCTGTCCCACATACATGCCCTGAGGAACTGGAGGATGAAGGAACTTTCTTACATCCTGAGACTCCGGCAGCTCAGGGGCCATTCCTTAGCTGTCAGATCACTGAAACTAGCTTTATTTCTTTTTAACCCACTAACAGGAATATTCAATAGCTCATAATCCTCATTCCCTGTCACATCCTAGTGATTCCCATTCTTTCTCCTAGGTCAAGGGAGCTGAAATATCTATGTAGAGATGTTGAATTATCAGTTATTACATTTCAACCCTAGCCAACATTTTAATACTAGACTTTCACTTTATTGAGCCCATGGTAACTTTTACTTTCCAAATGTGACAAAAAAAGATTCCAATCCATAATTTATATGTTTCACATCCCAGTACGTGCTCCTTACTGAAATTATGTTTCAAAGTCTGTCCAGAAATTAGAAAATCAATGCAGTACTTTTCTTTGTCAGATTAATCACCTTTGAGACCATAATTATCTTTTTTTTAATACAAGTAAAATAATTCTTCTGTTCAAAGATTCATTAGAATAATATCATTCTACTGAGACTTTAATAGAAATTCACCAAGTGACATTTCATTCACTTGTGGCTTCATTGGCTTTTCTATACATGATGTCAAATATTGATAATGATAGAAAGTGCATTCCACAAATTCACTTAATTTTGAGTCTTCCCTTGATTTTAGTGGTTTCTTTTTGTCTAACATGTATTTGTACTCTTTTTGCTTTCATTGAATTTTATCTTCATGACCCAGTTAAAATATTTCTTCCCTTCAGATATCATTTCTTACCCCTCTTTGAAAAGATATTTGTTCATACTATTTGATCACAACATTGCATATATTGGTACAAAGACAAATTCTGGATTATACTTTCAATATTTATATTGATAAAGGTTTGATTCTAAAAGATATTTAAGGTCTTGAGTTATTTTAACCCATTTTTATACAACTCAACACTCAAATCATAGAAATACTAAATACTAGTACACTTTGAATTAATTTTCATACATACAAATATGTTTTTATATATATTTGCATACTAAAGTATTTACTAGTCTCTGGATGAATATCAATGTTGACAAAAGAAATGTCAAAAATTATCAGTTATTACATTTCAACTCTCATTTTCAACATTTTAATATGCATTAATGAGTTCATTTCCTCTACTTCAAGAGGTCTCTCAACAATGTGGACAAATGATAATAACTATTACCAGATTAAAATGACTTCTTAGGCATGAAAAATCCTTCATAATCACTAAAGGTAAAATAAAATATGTAGATTATCAGTTACTATTGTTACTATACACATGAATCTTAAAAGAAAATCACATATCCTAAAATGAAGGTTATTATATCTTTGTGACGTATTGGTGGAACAGAAATATAAAAAAGATGCTATAAAATGAGCTCTACTAAGAAAGAATCTCTCCAATATTAGCATTTGGGCAAACAGTTGTGTGTTCTTCCTAAGAATACATGTTTAGAGAAAACTTAAATCACAGACCTCTTCCATGCTCACCTACACAAATGCATGTTCATGGACACATGTATTACTGTTCATTACATTAGATTTGTCACACACTTTATTCTAATGACAAAGAAAAATGACTAAAATATTGATATAACAATACTATAAGGAATCAAGAATTTTAATGAAATTTCATACATTTATACGGTAGTGAGAGCATTTAAAACTTATTAATATTTTATCACACTAAAATAAAGCTAGATAGAATGAAATAATAAACATGAATAGGTCAGGAATTTGGAACCATAGAGAAAGCAATAAATACTAATTTACAACCACCACACTTACATGTTTTGTACATTTGTAAGAGTTTAGATTATAATAAATATGGAATATTAAGTGTCAATATTTTTAAATAAGCTCTTCTAGAGAATAACAAAAGAGAAAACCTAAGATATTGTAGTCAAGCATTATACCACTTAACTATGCCTAATCTGTACTATCTTAATTTTGTTATGATATATTAAACTGAGGATTTCATAACAAAATATTAACCTCCTTGTTTCCAATATAAGCAATATTAATTAAAGTATGTATATAATTAGAATGTAAAATAAACATAATTTTTTAAGAATTCAAGAATAGGTTAGCATTTAACAATTGTCAGAAGAGAAACTATAACACTGATATATAGATTTAATCAAATAATAATTTTACTTGTATATACTTAATGTATACCACATTTTATTTTGATAAACATAGTGAATTGAATACTACACTTCAGTAGGTAAAATAAGTTTTATTATAATGTTGCATTAACAATTGAAGAAACATGTACATTTCTAGTACATAGCATGATCTGTTGTAAATGTATATATGATGAGAGCAGAGAAAAACTTGATTACCAACATGTTTATTAACATGAGCATGGAGAATAATGTTGGGGTTAGGAATGATCAAAGCTTCTTTGTTTACTATATATAACTTTAGAAAACCACCACAGAACCCAGGCTCAGAGACTTCTCATCTCAAACAGTAAAATTAAAAACTGTACAAGACAGGATATACTTTCAGAAGCAGCAACTATACAGTATGATAGTAAAGACAAGGAGGAATGTGACATTAAATGTGGGAAATAGACAGAAAAGTATATTATATATGTATTAAATGTGTCCACATTGCATTTTGAACACATTTCTGCAGCTTGATTCTAAACACTCTGACAGCAACTCAACCTCTCAAAAAACTATGAATAGCTACAAGGGGAAAGACACATCTTCACAATTAAGTATGATCTATTGATATTGTTACTCATTAGGTTAAAGAAATTTTATCCCTCTCAGGTCTCTGAGGTGGTTGAAGAATAGATAGCTAGAGTCTCATAGTTAAATTTTGAGTTGTTTAGGAATCAAGAGGGCATTCTGGATCTAAGAAGATTTTTTTAAAAATTGTGATGCAAATTAGTATGAAAGCTGAGTTATATATAGAACTTTAAACTCATGGAGATGGTTAGATAGTAGAATGTTAAAGTCAGGTGCCAAATACACATGGAGTGGACATTGGGAATGTATGCTAAGCCATATAACTCTCATAATTGTGGCCTATTCATTTCTGTTGTTTTGTATTGTATTTATTGTTATAAGAGAAAGAACCATTTGTTGGACTGAAAGGGGGAGCTGTTGGGGGGAAAAAGATATACCTTAAACTTAAAAAAAAAGGGAAGAGGATGGGGGGTTGAGGGGGAAGAGGGTGGGAGGGTGGGACTGGAGGGGTGAGTAGAGAGGGGACTGTGATTGAGATGTAATTTGAAGAAATAAAAAAATAAATTATTAAAAAAAATTAAAAAAGAAATTTTAAAATACATAATCTCAAAATATATTTTCAAACAAAAATATTTATTTAAATCAAGTGATAAGTTACCTAACAAAAAGTTTTCATTTCTAGTGCTACAATCCAGATTTGTAAAGATGCAGGCACAATGTATAACTGTACAAAATGCCTAGATAAAGTAGTAGGTTTCTAAAAACCCAGCCATACCACTCCTGAGAATATATCCAAAAGATTCCTCACCAAGCCACAAGGATATCTCCTCAACTATGTTAATACCAGAATTATTTCTAATAGGTAGAAACTGGAAACAACCCAGATGTCCTTCAACCTAAAAATGGATTTAAAAATACTGTGGTACATCTACACAATGGAACACTACTCAGCTATCAGAAACAAGAAAATCATTCAATTTGCCACCCAATGGACAAAAGTAGAAAAGCTCATAATGAGTGTGTTAAGTCAGACCCAGAAAGATACACATGGCATATATTCACTTACAACTGTATTTCAGCCATATAGTACAGGATAATCATCCTACAATCAATAGACCTAAAAGAACAGGAACATGGACTTGGTTACCCATTAGTGGGATACTCCACACTAGTGGAACTGCCATGTATGCCCCCCGTGCAAGAGGAAGCTCTTAGACCTCATGTGACTAATGAACTGAGGGGGGCTGATACATGGAGGCACCCCACACTAGAGGGGTGGGATGGATGGGACAGGGGGTAGAAGGTGGGAGGGTGGGACCAGGAGGGGGTGGAGGGAGGGGGCGGTAATGGAGACATAACTTGAATGTATAAATAAATGTTTAAAAAAAATAAAGTTACAGGTATGAATATTTAAATGTAATTCTTGAGTCTCCCGTTCTCTAATATTGAACACAAGAGATCAAAATATATAAATAAAAAAGACTGACTGCCCCTTCTATTGAGACTATAAATCAAGTCAAGCCCTCAAATTTTACATTTGAAAATGAGGGATACTTTAGAAAAACCTTTGAAAACATCTTTTGAACATGTGTATTGCATACTGAATCCAGCATTAATCTACACGGTTAAAAAGAGAACATATATGTCTACAAAAACATGGTGGAATTATTCATAAGAGCTAGTAACTACAAAAGCAATAACATACCAACAAGAAAAATTTTTGAAAAGTTTCCATCTATAAGAGAAAGGAAAATGAGATGAGGTGTCACCTGAACTTTAATACTATCTACTAGTGTAAAATAATGAACTATTGCCATCTAAGCTCATGTTTCCAAAGAAAAAAGTTAAAAGTAAAAACAAACAAACAAAAAAACACCTTGGTGGGTATTACTGGTGATGTGAATTAAAGTGTCATTTTTCTAATGCATGGCTAGAAAGAATACCCATAAGAAATGCTCAAGAATCTTCTTGAGGGGATGCAATTTATGTTTAATTGTGACTGACAGTTACATAGGTCTATTTAGGTGTGAATATCTATATCATGAAACTGACAGAAAGCTTCATTGTGTTGTTTTAATCCACACAACATTTCAAGTGTGTTGAGCTTGGAAATTACAGGAATTGTGGAGGGGTAATTAATGCATCCCCTCCAGATGTGCTGAAACATAAAGCAGAAATATATTTTATTGAGGATTGATGGAGGATTTATTATTAACTTTACTTAGTTATTTTAAATAAATATTGCCCTATCTTATTTTTTTAACCATCTCTAACAGTTAAAAACCTGAGAAATAATAATTTAAATACACACGAATAGTAATTTCCTTGCCAATAAATTTGGTAGTTAATCTTTCTCAGTATAATTTGGACTCGTGGTGATATCATACCATTTGGGATCATATTTTTGGAAAATTATTTTGATATGACTTTATAATCAGTTATAAGAAAAAGCAGGATTGCTCACCAGGGATAGGGAGCTGAGGGTGAGAGGAACATCAGCCATATAGGGGAGTTCCTGGATGCTTCGTGCACAAGAGGTCCTTTTCAGGGGATACACATTTTGAATTTTACTGAGCAGAAAAGAGCTTGACGCACAAAGTGTGTTATACACAAGTGGTAGAATTAGTGGGGAAATATTTTCAAAGTAAAATACAGTAAACTTAGATGAAATGGTGTTTTCAATACAAATATTTTCACAATTATAATAGCTATCAAATACAGGCAGTTGATCACTAATTCTAAAGGAATGGCATTAATGAGATACAGTTCAAAAGGAGGAATCCCTAATGGATGAGAAACACTTGAAGAAATGTTCAGCATACTTAATCATCAGAGAAATGCAACTTAAGATGACTCTGAGATTCCATCTCACACCTGTCAGAATAGCTAAGATTAAAAGCTCAAATGACTGCACATGCTGGCGAAGTTGTGGAGAAAGGGGAACTCTCCTCCATTGCTGGTGGGAGTGCAGGCTTGTACAACCACTATGGAGGTCAGTCTGGCGATATCTTAGAAAACTTATAATAGCTCTGCCTCGGGACCCAGCCATCATCACTGCGGGGTATACACCCAAATAACTCCACACTGAATCACAAGGAAGTTTCCTCATCTATGTTCATAGCAGCTTTATTTGAAATAGCTAGAAACTGGAAACAACCCAGATGTCCCTCAACCGAAGAATGGATTAAAAAACTGTAGAACATCTACACAATGGAATACTACTCAGCCATCAAACAACAAAAATCATGTAATTTTCAGCCAAATGGATGGTACTAAAGAAGCTCATCCTGAGTGAGCTAACCCAGACTCAGAAGGATGCACATGGCATCTATTCACTTATAATCAGATTTTAGCCATGTAGTAAAGGGTAACTACCACAACCAATGCACCAAAGGGAACAGGAACATAGACTTTGTTTCCTGTCAGTGAGAAACTTTGCTCTAGTGGTGCTGCCTTGTAGGCCCCCAGTGTATGAATGAGTAGGCTCTTGGCCTGAAGTAACCTGAAGTAATAAATAAATATATATTTTTTAAATCAGCTACAATACTTGGAAAGGTTTTCAAATTTATGATCCCAAGGGCTTTGTTCCAAAATTTACAGGAGTGAGCCAGGTATAGGTAATTTCAAAACCATTTTCACAAGCATAATCAAACTACAAAGTAAATGCATTTAAACTCTGTTTTGAGGCATGAATCTCAATTTCAAATGGGGAAACAGGAACAAGGGCCACCTCCAGGGCCTGCAGTACAGAGGAAAAAAACCACAGTCCAGGGACCATGGGACAGAGGTTGGCACATTCTGTTGTTTAAGTGATCTGGGCAATGTTCGCCTTATATTCACACCGATGTGTTGAACTGATTCTTCATGGATTTCACAGCAGTTTCTCTGTTCCTTGGGATCTCCTTGAGATATGGTTACTGGGAGTTTCACTGGTTGGGAAGGGAGATTGAGTCACTTCACCTTCACACAAATGGTCTACTGTAACAAGTTGGCTTTTATTATTTTTATTTTTCACTTGTTTGTTTTTACTGTACTTAATACCTCTACTTCCCTCCTAACCCTTGTTACTTCCAACCCGTTCCCCACCCCAACATTAGGTGGGGGAGAAGGAAGGTTAAAGGGAAAATATACCTTTGAGGTATATCCTGCTGATTAGGGTCGTCAGGTTCTTTGGGGGCAACACCAATCTCAGTAGTCACAGTATCCTGAAGTCCAGGAAACCAGTCAATGGGAAACAGCAGCAGGAAGAACCAGCAGCAATTTGGGGAAGAACCAGCAGCAGGGAGATCAACAACCTCTTTCTTCTTTGTAGTGCCTTCCCTCTCCTTGGGGCTCTGGCTTTTTTTTTTTCCTCTCTTAACTCCTCAGAATTAATCTTGCTCTGCTGGCTAAGCAATGCTCCTGCTAGCTAATGAGTTACAGTTAATAGTTTACACTTATGGTCTTAACTGAAGCAGCCTCACACTTGGGATTAAAGAAAACATTCTCATAACTGTTTTTTTTAAATAAACAAAACTCTTACCAGAGTCTACTCTAAGTTTTTATACCAGGAAGAACAAGAACAAAAATCAAATCAAAAAGGTAAATATATTGAATGTACTATTAGTTCTTCCTCTGGCATTAAGTAACTGTTGATTTTTATATCTCTAGCTCAAGTCTAGGAATGCTCTTTATATGTGTTTGGAAGCAAAAAAATCATACCAAGTACTAAAATGTCACTAGTTCTTCATTACAAAGTAGAATTGATTTCTGAGTTTCCTCCTGTTCATCCTTGATTGTGTAAAGATGGGAGCCCAGTGTTATCACCTTTAGGATATATGACCTTAATTTGGGGACAGTTCTAGTGAGAGTGCCAAGATGGGTCCATTTCTGAAAGTCAAGAGTGAATTTCTTCACTTTGCATTGTCACTATCTGAACATGACAATTAGATACACATTTACCCATTGCTCCCACTACTGTTGATTACATCTGTCAGTGTCTGGACAGAAGAAAGAAGGGGCAGGACCATCTTTCAGCAGTGACACAGAGCATCCACAGAAACATAAGCACATAAGCAGGTAAGACTTCTGAGGTCTGAAAAACAACAGTAGAAGCAGAAACACCTCAAAGACCCATGCTTCTCAAAGGCCATTTTATTTATTTATTTTACTTTTCACTTGAAAATAGTCTTTTTGTTTGTTTGTTTGTTTGAGACATGATATCTCTGTGTAACAGCTCTGGCTGTCCTGGACTCACTGGCCTTGAACTCACAGAGATCCACCTGCCTCTGCCTTGCAAGTGCTGGGATTAAAGGCATACACCACCACCACCTGGCAAACATAGATTTTTAAAAAACATATAATATATTCTAATTATGGTTTTCCTTCCTCCAACTCCTAGATATTGCCCACTTCCCTATTTACCCAAATCACACCTTTTCTATTTCTCTCATTGGAGTATAAACAGGCATCTATACAAATAATAAAAAGAATTTAGATAAAAATAAAAACAAATCAGAATGGGTCAAAATAAACAAACAGAAAAGAGACAAAGTAAAACACACACACAC
>CAJQZJ010029022.1:0-24684 GCA_907164525.1 Lophiomys imhausi | reverse complement strand
CGTGTGTGTGTGTGTGTGTGTGTGTGTGTGTGTGTGTGTGTGTGTGTACCTCCATAGCTTTCCACTTATTTATTGAAACAGTGTTTCTCAATTGATCCAGAGTAGACTGATCTAGCCAACTTGTTCTTAAAATCCATTGTCTCTGTCTCTCATGAATTAGGATCACAAATGCCCATGACTGCCCTGGCTTTTAAGTAGGTTCTGGGAATTCAAAGCCCTGTCCCTCATGCACAGCAAGGCTTTCATCTACTGAACCACCTCCCCATATCCTCTGCTGATGTGATGTCTTGTTTCCACCCTCCCAGCTCCCACCCTTCATCTGCTGCTCACTTACAAACCAGTCCTCTGGCATCTCCTTCCCAAACCCCCAATGATCAGAAGAAGACAGCCCGCCCTCCTTGGACTGTCCACTGTACATAGAAAGGGAAGCCCTAAAGATGTAGAACATATAGTTATTTATTTGAATTTATAAAACTAAGAGAAGGAAATTATTTTTTTTTCTTTCAGGAAACTTTCAACAGAAGAATGTTGAAAGCAAAATCTTACTTAAAGGTATATAAAACACCCTTATATCTATTGCTATGGTTTGGACTTCAAATCTTACTCACACCTCACAACTGACTGAAGACTCCCTCTGTGATGTCATTTAAATAAGAGGCATCTCTTTTCCTCCTCCCAGCTGTCCTGTCATCATTTCTTAAGAAAAGACACATTGAAATAAATGCCTGGTGTGATTCAGAGTTCCCTATGTTCCTCAAGTAAAGTTGAATTAGATACTTTTTTCTGGGTCAAATATAAATGACCATGGCATGAAAACCTAGATTCAGGCTGGAACATCCTGGGAGTGGTTAAATAAACTTTTCTACTCACAGAACAAAAAACAGAGTATCTTATCAAATGTATTGGTGAGGACATCATATAAGGGGGTTGTTGAAAAGACCAAAACTCTGGACTGCAGGTTTTATGTACTGTCTGATGGCATTCTTAGTCTTTGAACTTGTAAAGGCAGAGTCTCTTAAGCTTAGGTATATGTGACAAGTCATATACAGCCATCTCTGAAAGTCCACAGAGCACTAGGTAAAAAACAGAGGTGGAATAAAAATTTAAGGGATCTAGAGTAATGGCTCACCAGTTAAGAATCCTTATTGCTCTTTCCTAGAACTCAAGTTTGGTACCTGGCACTTAGTCAGTTTATAATCCTGAGTAACTCTAGCTCCAAGGTATCCAATGCTTCCCTCTGACCTCTGAAGGCATGTATATACATGCACTCATACATATATAAAAACACAGACATACAGATATACAAAATAAATATATAACACGCAGATATGAATGGAAGTAGAGATGGACCAGAAGGATGTTGATTCTCTTATCTGTAACATTCAAACTCTCCAAAATCACTCCATTTTCAAAAATTTTTCCTTATTGGCATGGTTTCTTTGGGAAGCCTCAAATATTCTCTGAGATTATTTTAATCTAGGAAAAGCTTAACCAGGGTTTTTCCTTTTGAATAGCACTTTATGTTGGTGTATGTGGAATACAGATGCAGTTATGTATGTATATACAAGTGTGGAGCATTGCTAATCTATAATTAACTTTCAAACATATGGTGTTCATATTATTCTGATAAAGATAATTAGTTCTATTAGGTAGTTAATCCTACAGATATTCATATACACAGCAAAATCTATTAAGGGTGCATGGAGGTAACCTGAATGTGAGAAACCCACCCTGATAGAGTAAAAATAAGTAAAAAGACCTATACTCAAATGCTATGGAAAAAATAGAGCAATATTGCAGAGTTAATTACTTAACTTACCTGAATTTCAGATTTTTTAGCAAAATAAAGATTTTCTGTAAGAAATTCTGAATCCCTCCCTACCCCCACCTTAAAAACAAATCCCTGCTTGCCTGGGTTAGAGACACAAGTTCCCGACATATCATTTGCATTTTAAGGGACTTCATCAGATTTGCTCTAGCACAGGTGGGTCCAGGGAAGTCCCAGGAAAGTCAGATTGGTTCAGATATGAGAATCTGAAATCACAGAAATTGCAGAGCCCCTAAGGGAAGTGTAAGGGAATGGGGTGATCTAAAATAAGATCAACATCTTAGGTAGGGATAAAGATAAAGTCAACAAAGAGTAGAGATGCTCTCACCTGATTTTTAGTCTGAGTAAAAGCCACAGCTGATATAGGACAGACTAGATTTCTCTTGGTAGCAAATGTGACCATCGATCCAGGCAATATAAATCTTTGAGAAAGAAAAAGAATGAATTTTTAGTGAAAGAATATAAATTTCCCAGGAAATATAACTTTGTATTTCTGTGAGTACATTATAGTTGATTTCTATCAGTAGCTTCAGAAAACAAGACCCAGACATACCACTCCTGGGTATACATCCAAACGATTCCTCATCAAACCACAAGGACATCTTTTCAACTATGTCTGTAGCAGCTTTATTTGTAATAGCTTGAAACTGGAAACAACCCAGATGTCCCTTAACTGATGAGTGGATTAAAAAAAAAAAACTGTAATATATTTACACAATGGAAATTACCCAGCCATCAGAAACAAGGAAATCATGCAATTCGCTGCCAAATGGATGGAACTAGAAAAGCTCGTCCTGAGTGAGCTAACCTAGACCCAGAAAGATGCACACAGCATCTATTCACTTATAACTGGATTTTACCCATTATAGTACTAGATAACTATCCTGCAACCCAAAGACTGAAAGAAACAGGAACATAAACTTTGTTACTTTTTAGTGGGAAACTTTGCCCTAGTAGGATTGCCATGTAGGCCCCCAAAACAAGAGGAAGCTCTTAGCCCTCATATGACTGCTGAACTGAAGGGGGCTGATATGTAGGGTACCCTATACCAGAGGAGTAGGATAGGGAGAGGGTGGGAAGAAAGGAGGGTGGGAAGAAGGGAGGGTGGGAGGAAGGAAGGGGAATGTGATGGAGATGTAAACTGAAGTAATAAATGAACATAAAAATTTTTTTAAAGAAAACAGGGACAAGGGAAGGTGTCACATCTGTCTCTGTGGGTCTCAGTCCCAAGACTGGTGGATCAAAACCAGCTCTGACCCTTTCTCAGGAAGACAAGCTCACTGTAGAACTGCAGTAGCTTTAGGCTGATCAGGCCACACTTTCTTTGCAGAGGCTACCCCTCCCTCCCATCCTGCACTAAAATATCTCCTGTACTTAGGAACCACACAGTCGTGATTATGATATCACCATCAAATGAAATAAATGCAATCAGAAAGGAATAAAATTCAAAGCCTAGCCTTCACCACAATCAACCAGAAGAGCCAAGCTCAAGGCCCAGAAAGACTTGAACAAAATGCAGGTGAATGCTCACCTTCGGCTGGATCACTAGGTTTCTTTGAGGTGCAGTATGAATTTGAAGTTTATTTATACTACAACAGGATTCAGCCTGCTAATTTCAAGGAGTGATCTCATGATCCTCATTATCTGGCAAATATTTCAGAGATGCTGTGGAAATGTTGTCAGAGATGCTTAAAAAGCAGTTACTAAGGCTGATGACTGAAGACAGCCATCCAGCTCACTCCTAATATGCAGATTTCTTAAAACACAATGTTGTCTACTTCAAATCATGAGAGAAACAATCCCTATGATTTCCCCACAGACAGAGAAGCAGGTGCTAATCTTTGTGTAAATGCCAAAATGGAGCTGGAGAATTCTAGTGATTTCTTGGATTTATAGTGTCTCTCTAAGTTCTGAAAACCAGAAAAATGAAAATTAGGTTAGCCAAACAGCAGGGAGAGGTAGTTCTCAGGAGATTCACTCCTGCTTTCCCAGGCTAGCATCTCTCATTCAAATAAATGTGATTAGCCATGTATCCAACTAATCGCAGTAATTAAGCCCATACTGAATTTATTATTACTGCAAGCAGAAGGCAAGAAGACATTGTGGTAAACATCTCCACTCTGTCCTTTCTATGGAAAGATGAGGAAGTTTCCATAGGCCTGATGCTTCTCAGATATATAAGACAAACGGTTCTTAGGCACAATAAATGCCAGTGAGTGCAGTATATTAAACATATGTGCATTTTAATACATTAAAAGCATATATTGATAGCATAGGTAGATTTGAGGTGACCTTTTGTGTGTCTGTAAAAATAGATATGTTTTAAATAATGGAGAATGACATACAGCAAGAAAAGCAAAATATTTCTTTATATTAGAAAAACATCAGAAAGAAATGAAAAATAAAAGAGGTAAAAGGCAAAAATACTGTTTTCTAAAGCCAAAAGCATAATTTTTTAAATTTTGTTTTTGTTTTTGTTTTGTGTTTTTTGTTTGTTTGTTTGGGTTTTGTTTTTGTTTTTGTTTTTGTTTTGTTTTTGAGTCAAGGTTTCTCTGTGCAACAGCTCTGGCTGTCCTGGGCTCACTTTGTAGATCAGGCTACCCTCAAATTCACAGAGATCTGCCTGCCTTTAGCTCCCTAACTCCAGGATTAAAGGGGTGCACCACCACACCAGGCTATTTCAGGGTACTTTAGATTTACTGATTTTTATTTTCTTTTGAGTGATTACCTGCATTATGCGTGTGTACTATGTATGTGCCTGGTGCTTCCAGAGACCACAAAAGGGCATCAGATCCCCTGAAACTGGAGTTAAAGCTGGTTAAAAGCTGCCATGTGGGTTCTGGGAACTGAACCTGGGTGCTGTGTAAGAGCATTAAGTGCTCTTAACCACTGAGCCATCTGTTCCACCTCTATAACAAGGTTCTTTGCTCAAATACTTTTTTCTCTTTTTCTTTTTCTTTTCTTTTTTTTTTTTTAACTTACTGAAGTTACATCTTGATCACAGCCCCCTCCCTCCTCCCTTCCTGGTCACACCCTCCCACCCTTTTCCCAGTTTCCCTCCCCTCCTTCTCCTCAGATGGTGGGGTTCCCCCACATACCAACTCCCCTCAGTTCATCAGTCACATAAGGGCTAAGAGCTTCCTCTTGCACTGGGACCTGACAAGGCAGCCCAACTAGAGTAAGATGCTCCACTAACAGGCAACAAAATCCATGATAGAGACTGTTCTCTGCTATCCACTAGCAAAGGGACCTGCATGAAGACCAAGTTGCCTATCATCTATAAAATTGTATAGGGGTCCTAGGTCTAGTCTATATATGCCTTTTATTCTTCTTTTTGTTTTGTTTGTTTTGTTTTGGGTTTTTTTTTTTTTGTTGGTCTTTCAGTCTCTGTAAGCCTCTAGGGGCCTAGGTTGGTTGGTTCTGTTGATCATGTGTTGTTCTTGTCCCCCAGATCTCTCTATTCCTCCTCCTCCTCCTCCTCCTCCTCCTCTTCCTCCTCCTCCTCCCCCTCCTCCTCCTCATATACACTACTTCCAGGGCTCCACCTAATGTTTGGCTGTGAGTTTTAGCATCGGTTTTGATACACTGCTGAATGGAATTTCTCATTGGATAGTTATCCTATGTTCCTGCCTCTTTGGGTCTGTGGGTTGTTGGATAGTTATCCTGTACTATATGGCTAATATCCAGTTATAAGTGAGTACATGCCATGTGCATCTTTCTGGGTCTGAGTTAGTTCACTCAGGATGAATTTTTTTTAGTTCCATCCATTTGGCTGCAAATTGCATGAGTTCCTTGTTTCTGATAGCTGGGTAGTATTCCATTGTGTAGATGTATCACAATTTTTTAATCCATTCTTTGGTTGGTGGACATCTGGGTTGTTTCCAGTGTTTAGCTCTTACAAATAAAGCTGATATGAACATAGTTGTTCCGAGGCCCTTGTGGTTTGGTGAGGAATCTTTTGGATATATGCCCAGAAGTGGTATGGCTGGACCTTGAGGTAGAGCTATTACCAGTTTTCTGAAATATTTCCAGACTGACCTCCATAGCGGTTTTACAAGTTTTCATGCCCACCAGTAATAGAGGAGTGTTCCCTTTTCTCCACAACCTTGTCAGCATGTGTTGTCACTAGAGTTTTTGATCTTAGCCATTCTGACAGGTGTGAGATGGAATTTCAGAGTCACTTTGAGTTGCATTTCCCTGATGACTAAGGATATTGAACATTTCTTCAAGTGTCTCTTGGCCATTAGATATTCCTCTTTTGTGAATTCTCTGTTTAGCTATGTACCCCATTTTTGATTTGATCATTTGGTTTCTTGGTGTTTAATTTCTTTAGTTTCTCAACTACTTTCACGTTTCAGATTTATGTTGTCACATTCCATATATTTGTGTTGAAAACTTTGTTTTGAAGAAATTTTTATTACTTTTAATTTGAAAAAGATAACTGGGATACAGCTTTTGTCAAAATGGTTTAAGTCTATTTACTATTTGGCCTAAACAATCCACACTGGCAGTCTCTTACCAACATCAGCATCCGAGTTGTTACAAGGCTCAAAACATTGCAGGTGCTATTTCAAAATTATCTTTATTTACCACTTATCATTTATTAAATATGGTATAGAAAATAATTTTTGTCATAATTATTATGTGCTTATAATTACCATTACTAGGTAAAATACATGATACCTAATTAAACTCAAATTTTAGATAAACAACTAATACATTAGTGTAAATATGTAGCCCATTTTTTTCATTTTTAAATGTATTTTCTTTAAATTTTTGAATTCAGGGAGTGTGCATGGCTTGCATTGATCTATTATTCTTTTTTTTATATTTTTTAATTAACTGTAACAAGTGGCTTTTATTATTTTATTATACAGTCTACTTATTTTACTATACTTAATATCAGGAAGACAGCAAACCAGGAGACAGCAGCAGGAAATTGATCTATTATTCATAGGTCACCAATAGAAAAAGATTTTTTATGAAATTACTTTTTAAATTAACATTCTGAGTTGGGATGCAAAGTGACAGGTTTTATTATGACATTTTTATATAAATGTATCATTATGCTATGCTCTAATTCAATTTCTTCACCATTGTCCCTTCAAAGCCCCATACCCACATTGGTTCCCTTTTGCTTTCTGTCACAAATATTCAATTACCCTTTATTTTTCCACCTTATTTAATATAGCCCTTCCTCCCCTTCCCATTTTCATGGCCTACATGTATGTGTATGTGCACACACAAGCAAAGACACACACACACACACACACACACGCACACACACGCACATGATGGAGTGTGGTCATTTTATATCTATAATAGGTTCTCAATGGAAAGGAAGCATGCAAAATTTGTCTTTCTACATCTGATCCTTTTCACTTAACATAATCATTTACAGTTCCATCAATTTTTTTTCCAAATGACATAATGTTTTCTTTCTGTATGGCTGCATATAATTCTATTGTGTATATATAACACATTTCCTTCATCCACAATCCCAGAATGGATAAAAAAGAGAACACAAGATGAGAACCAGCATTGATCTCTCACTCCTTTGCAACGGAAGAAGCAATGTGACCAACTGCCTATACTCATGTCACCAAAACACCAAGCTTCCCTTACTCAAGCTGCTTATGACTGCTGTGTGGTCACAGCATCAGAACAAAGAGCTAATGTAACAGGTGATGCAATTTCTAGAGAGACATGTAAGGCATTAATCAGTGGGAAAACACCCTCTCTGAAGGTAGGCATCCCCATCCAATAGACTGAGGGTCCTGATGGAACAAAAGTAAAAGAAAAGCCCACCAAGGCAGTCTCCCTGTCTCTATGTGCTCTGGCTACCATATGGTGAGCAGCTTCACTCTACAATGCCCTTCTGCCATATTTCCCCTCACCTTAGGCCTAGAGCAATGACACCAAGAGAAGGACTCCAACATCTGAAATCAGAATCCAATGTAATTCCTCCACTAAGTGGTTTTTCTTATACATTTGTCACAGCAACAGAACACTGGCTAGCATATAGTGCAAGGATTAAGGCTGATATTTTTAAACAGTAGGAAAAAGGGTTTTCTAACTTACATTCTCAGTATTTTAGTTCTTTGCCTACATATATTAAGGTCATTCCTTGTGACAAACAGTTCTTCAATTTTCTGTTATGAAGCTAACATTAAGAGAGAGAGAGAGAGAGAGAGAGAGAGAGAGAGAGAGAGAGACAGAGAGTCACTATATTCAGGGCAACAGAAAACAGATTCAAGGAGCCATTCTGAAAGGGAACCCTGACAATTCTACCTGGAAGGAAATGTGAAAGTCTTCAAAAGCTACACATTCTAAAAACCAACTGCCCTAGGTGAGCATTTTGCTTAGAGCTCACAAGCAGTCACGAACAGCTTGCTGTCTGAACAGCTTCTAAACAAACACCCATCACTATCTTTGGCAAGCAATTTGTACAACCTGCTTAGAACTTCCTCTGTCGTCATTTTTCTTTCCTGCTAAAAGCAGCACAGAAATTTAATTTCTTTGCAAAACAGTGTGGTTTTTTCTATCTAAATATACATTCATTCTAAAATTGTAATTGTTTTGAATATCTGAATATATACACATAAATGCATACATATTCATGCATACAATATATATAAACACTGTAATATATATACATGTATATTTTAGAATGTTTAGAGTGTTGATTTTTATTTTGTTTGGCAGATATGGCAACACTGAGGCAATGGTAAGGAATCCTAAAATTGAACTTAATTCTGGCACTAATCAAAGCTAGCATAGAATTCCCTGGTAATAACTCAATCCCAAACAACTGCATCCCATTCCAAAAGATAGTCACAAAATGACCTAGGTTTTTACCTGTGGTGTTTCTGACAAGATTGGATAAACTGAGAATTCCCCCAGCTTTTTCTGAGTTCTAGAATTTGCTGAAACTGATCATAGGAAAAAACACTGAAAATTACTACCATTCAAGTGAAGATACAAATCTTGAACAGCCATAGGAGCAGCTCCAGGTACATGGGAGGATGGTGAAGTTTCCAGGCAAGGTATGTAAAGGTTCACACCCTCTCTGGTAACTCCATTCTTTATGTCATCTGCAACACATAAGTTCTTTCAACCCCTTTGTTTGTGGGGGCAGTTTATAGCTGCTTCATTATAGTAATGCATGGTTTACCATTGGTCAATATAACCCTAAGTCACTCTTTCCTCTTACAGAAGATGACAGTAAGAACCAGAATTTTTAACTCTCTATGATTCTTGATACTGATTGTCAATTTGCTAGGATCTAGAATCACCAATGAGATTACCCTTTGGGCAAACATATGAAGGATTTTCTTGATTAGGTTATTTGAAATGGGAAGACTCACCCTATGCATGGGCATCTCCTTCCACCTGAGAACCAAACATAAGGAAGTCTGAGGGAAAAGTATGGTTTTTTTCTGCTTGCCTTAGCATCTTGCTGTTGAGTTCTACACTGTACAGGAGTACATTGTTGCTATTATTGTTGTTGCCACTTCCATCATTGTTGATGTCTTGCTGATGTCAGTACCTTCTGCCCTCTAACAAGGACTAAAGACTAGTGGCTCTCCAGAAATCCTCCAAACCTTTAGCACCAGGTTGAGATTGCTTAGGAATAAACCCTTGTAGACAGACCAGCTACTTTTTCTCATATTTGACAATGTGAAGACAGTCATGTTGAACAACACAGGGTATACTGTATAAACCAGTCAACTAAATGCCCCTTCAACATACACTCATTCTATAGGTTCTGTTCCTCTAGAGAATTCTGACTAATATGATCTTTAATAACAAGGTTCATTCCCTTGGCAACCATTCTTTATTTAAGGTTCACAGCATGCGCGCATACACACACACACACCAGTAATCTCAATAGAATTTTAACAAATATTTCAAAATTTCCAAGGACTTTAGGATCGCTGTGTTAGAAAACTAGGTCAAAGTCAAAATGTATTTCTCCTATTATATCACACAACCACAGTTTCAGAAGAAGACCTGAGGTGTGTGTGTGTGTGTATATATATATCCCTGTTATCTTCACTATCTTCTCCACCTTCAAATAAGAAGGTTCAAATTTCTATTTTCTATTTTGGTAGTCTGTCTTGCATGCTGTGAGTTCAGAAAAACATATTAAGATTGGTAAGTGCCAAGCTTTCGCGGGAAGAACATAAAAGGAGGGTGAATAGAGGGTAAGACAGCAAATATTGACAAGAGTATAAATTTTGAGTTAGTAAGATATGGACATTCTGGGAGAGATTCTCTCTTCCAAGCAAATGACAATGGTAGGGATAGGGATAAACATGTTTCAACATGTTTTGATCATAAGATTGTGTTCCACTACAGACAGGCTTCCAAAGAAACATTGATAAAGATTCTGACTAATTTATAGTGAAGGTATTCCTTTGAAAGTGATAACATAGGAACATTGGCCTGCATATTTCATCCATATATTAGGAATATATACAGATTCATGCACTGTAGGTCATCAAAAAACCAAATAGGATTAGACATACATATAAGTCTCTCTCCTGTAATCTACTCATGTCCTTGAGTATCTCAAATTTTCATATTATCATGATTTTAAAATGTTATATTAAAAAATCATATTCCTCCAAGTAGAAAAATATAAGCATTCTTTTCAAAAACATACATAGTATAAAATTATTCAAAACAGGTCAGTGATAAGTAAAAAGATTTGAAAGAGTTGGCGAGATGGCACAGCCAATAAAAATACCTGCTGCCAATACTGATGATCTGAAGTTCAGTATCAGAACACACACGGTGGAAGAAGAGAACCAATGCCTGTAAAGTATCTTCTGACTTTCACACACATGCCATGGTTTGTGTGCCCAAACATGTACATGGCAAACAAATAAATACAATGTTTTTAAAAATTTGATGAGATGAGTTTTCTACTGAAAAAGAAACACTTTTATGTGACTTCTAACTTATCTCTTATTTCTCTGTACCTATAAGCCTCCCAGACCTAAAGTTACACCTTGCTTACTCCCATAGGCTTCAAGTTCACTGTTAGTTTAATTAAATATGATGCAGACATAAATAGAACCTTTAATGCACAGTTAATAAAGAGCTCCTTTTGTTCCTTCCCACCTCTCAACCACATAGCATTATTTTATTCTATTTCACTATTTACACACCCACTCTAGCATCAGCATTCAGTTCCAACTTAAGATATGAATTAAATATCCATAAAATAGCAAGTGTTTTTTTAATGTGCCAAAAACCAAATCACTTTATATATAAAAATCATGAACACATTTCAAAACGTCAACTTTGGACAAAATACACAGGTTTAAAAAACACAAGAAAATACAGCAATGTCAACCAATGGCCTGACCCTGCAAAATGAATGTCTGGATCTCAATGTAGTTTCTTTAAGATTTTAAATATTCATAAAAATGTGTCTAATCGTGTTCCTCTACATCTGAATGCTAATTTGTTCTCTCTATTCACATCCACATTTTCCAACTTCAAGTAGCCCATGGGTGAGCTATGATCTGTCAGTTAAGAATACACCTGTATCTAGCACTGGACAGAAATGTTTATTTCCAGGACACATGGGAATAAGCAACAAGTTACACTTCAACATACTATTTGACTAGAGAAGAAAAGGAAAGAGAAATGTTCTAACATGTCATTGAAGAAAGTCCTAGAACAAGGCAAGAACTGCCCACCAGCAGTAACCACCGTTAACAGTATTTGTTACTACACTAACAGATCTACCCTGCTACACATCTTACAGGGGAAATTTTCTTAGGAAAAGTAGGGCCTCACCTGTCCCACACAGTTAAAAACAGGCCCCCACATCTTTAGCTTACTAGGTTGCCTTAGAGATGAGGAAATGTGCTACCCAAGGCTGGTGAGTACATCACTCAAGGCAAGCAGGAATCAGAGTGCTTGCTCTCTAACATCCAGTCTGGACACCGGTCTGTGTCTCATGCCATCTTCCACTCCAGCACTTTTCCTTCCTTATTAAAAAGCCCATGTTCCAGCCAAAAAGTGGTCTGTGATACAGACCACCTGATGCCTTGTCTCTCGTGAGGCTAGGGAACGGCCAGCCAAGTGTCTATAGCAAGGACCCTCCACATACTTGACCTGTTAGGTTGATCACAGGCTAACTTCTTCACTCTCTTCTGGCAACTCATCCATGGCTGTGCACCTGCCCTGGTCACCTCTCCAGGCTGTGAGGCTGGAGTGTGGTAACTTTCCAGGTGCCGAGCCACCTTAGCTGCTACAGTGAAGGGGATGTGATGTTTGAGGGGCTCAACAAGTACTGTGGGAGTACCAAACCCATTTAAACCGTTCAGGTTAAAACGTTCACATTCAGGGTAAGGGGAGGAAAGCGTGTGCAGTAATGACTTGATTCACTCTCGAGCCAATCGTATTCAGTAAGTGGGTGGGAGTAGAAGGGAAGAATCAGGTTGACAGCTGAGGGGAGGAAAACAGTGACCAGAAAGTTAAGAGTCAACTCAGAGATCACAGGAACTAAAGTGACTTGATTTGTATTCTTGCAAAATAATTTACACAGTGATCCGCCAGGGATCATGCTTAGTATGCCATGTTGCCTTGAGCATCCTTCTGAGGAAGGAGTGAAGTGGCCAAGATTTCAGAGGTCATTTCAAGCTCTGTGACTCCAGTTCTTAGACAGTAGCACTAGAAAAGACACAAAAAGACAACTGGGGCATCACACTGGACACTGCAAGCCACACTCAAGAGCCCTACACAGCTGACAGCAAAATCCCCAACGGGCCTCACAGACACTTTTCTACACAGCAGTGGTACGGGCACCTCTGAACTGGGATGGGTTTTTCAGGTCCACACCTAACATTATCTATCCTATCCTCATAGCAAGGTTCTTTCTGCTAAAACAGGGAGAGATGAAACATATGTACCGCTAGTTCTCTGTGACCCTCCCCCCCCAACAGTAATGGGATACAAACACTTTTGAGCAAAGAAGCTGTGGGTAACAGTAAGAAGTTTTAGCAGTACCAGCGATGAGACAACAAAGCACACACGGCATTATACCCCTGCAAAGCTACGATGTTTTGTGTAGAAATTGCTGAAGGGCTGGTTCTTGAAGGCAGACAAACACAAGCATACCACAGGAAAACATCATGATCTGCTGTAGAGAAAGGGCAGGCGAAGACTGGCACCGACTAATCCTAACTCCTGGTATTTCAGGAACCTTTTGGATTTCTGCTTTCAGCTCTAGGGAAGGCAACAGCTTTGCTGGGATGAACCACCTGCTCTGATTCTGCGGCAGCCTGGGCGGTGCGATGGCCGGCCGGGGGCGCTTCTGCTGCTGTAGCAGCGGTGGCGGCGGCCCGCACCAGCCATGCCGAATAAAAACAAGAAGGAGAAAGAACCACTGAAACCTGTGAAAAGTGGAAAAGGTTGAAAAGCAAGTGTTTTTTAATGGGAAAACCCACTATGAACTCCTTCAAAGTGGACTTCAGCTACACTTAGCTAAAAGTAGTAGAGAAAAGAAAGGAGAGGAGTTTTCCAGAGAGTGGCAGGCAGCACTCTTGGACTTGCCTTAGCATCTAGCCTCTTACCAGTGTGCTGTGCAATGGTATGGGAAAGTAAGCTGAGCAATAACGGAACCAGGGCAAAACACAAGGTCTTCACAGAGAATCCAGTGTCATATTCTTCATGTGATGGACTTGCCTGCCAAAAGACAGGGTATAAAGAAAATAAGGGGAATGGTTTGTGGTTTTGTTTCTTTGTTTGTTTCAAATTAATGTGAGTTTTACTTTTACAAATCAGAAGCAGAAATATATGACTTTAAAAACTAAAGCACTGTAACTCTAAACGGTTACCAGTATTAGTCACTCTCTTATTTTGATTTTTGCCTATAACGCGTTAGGTAAGAAGGGGAAAAAAAAGCTTCAGGGCTAGAAGAACCAGAAACAATGGAAAAAGGAAACCAATACATTTAGCCAGTAAGATAATCTCTGATATAATTAGACTCACATAAAATTAAGTAAGATTGCAAATATCCCAAAGGTAGAAACAGACTGCCCTTCTCTAGGTCCATCATTTTCCCTAACTTAACACTATTTAAAATTTCTTCCACTCCCTATGTAAAGAACAGTCCTGCAGATGCTTGCTGTACACCAAGGTCTTAATATTATAAGATATTAAAGGAGTGGTATAAGTAAGGCCACAAGAGGAAAAATGTCTAGAAATTAGCCAAGAAGAGTCAGAAGTACAGCAAGAGATCACTAGGGAAGACGAAGATCACCATAGTCTTGAGAAAGCTAGGAACAGAAACAGAGATTTTCAGATATGAAACAAAATAAATTATAAATAACTGACAATATTATTAAATATCGATTGCCCTCAAAAGAGTACAGCACACTGATAAAAGTAGTGCCAGGGAGTGATTGGAGAAATAATTTTATTAACTCATTAATATTATCAGTCAACTAGCCCTGACTGTAAACTATAGGGTTGGTCTGACTTATTTGCAATTCCTAGCCCTTTTCTGTAGTACAGTCTCCTCCTTAAGCTTTCTTTGTGTGCTCTAACACAGCATAGGATATGTGCTTTCTTTGTGTGCTCTAACACAGCATACGGTATATCACCACCCCACAACAACCTCTCCTCCACTGACAGAGGCCCCCTTGTCCACTCCTCTGCTCTGGCATTGCTTTCCTGTGCCCAGGAACTCTAGGTTTACTTTCCTCACCAAAGATCCATAGATTAGCAGCTTCCTTCCACAAGACAGCAATTCAACATGTGCAGTGATAGAGACTTTTGATGGCTCACAACGCTGATACCTGTCCTGGAGTACACAGGCATTGTAAAATATATTCAGGAATGCTCATGGAAGTAGTTGCTGGTGCTAAGGTAGAGAGACAGTTGAAGAACATATCTGGAATGAATCAGGATTTCAACTATCAAATTCCAAATTTCACATACACAAGTCTCACACATGTCTGAATTAGTCATCCCTAATTAACTTCATGATGTTTCCCTCTCAATCCTGTGCCCCTATTAGTCTACTTAAAATATCCCAAAATAGGTAATTTATAAGAATAGAAGTTTATTTGTTATAAATCAATAGGCCGCGATGTTCTGATTTTGTTTCCAATAAAGGATGTTGGCTTCCAAAGTAGTGCCTTTTTTCTGTGAACCACATGGTGGAAAGGCAAGACATATTCTCATGATTTCAACACTCCTAAATGCCTCACCTCTTCATACATGGAATATGAGGTCTCCAAACCACAAACTCAAGGAGGGAGCTACACAATCAATCCACAGAAGAGAACACAAAACAACTAAGGATCTTGCCCTTTCCCTCAAAGAACACATAAAGCAAGAAGATTCACAAGGAAAAATAGTATACATGCATAGGGGTTATTATGTATATTTACGTAATTAAATAGAACACATATATTCAAAAGAACTCATTAAAATTTTAATAAGCATATACCTGATACATTTAAGTTTCAAACATTTGTTTTTATAAGCCAAAATAAAGAAATAGAAAAAAATGCAAAAGATATACAAGAAGAGTTCATTTCTAAGGGAAAATTCAATTGGCCAAAGTACAGCTCAAGATCAAGCCAAACAACATCCTACTGTGAGAGGCTCCAGAGCCCCTATCTGCAGCTAAGGAATTAATGGTGGCTTCAGGGGAGAAAGAATTAATATTCTTTGTGTGATCCTTAGTATGTCATTCAAGATCAAGTGGGTTCCTCACCGAATCACAAGGAAGTTTCCTCATCTATGTTCATAGCAGCCTTATTTGTAATAGCTAGAAACTGGAAACAACCCAGATGTCCCTCAACCAAAGAATGGATTAAAAAACTGTGGTACATCTACACAATGGAATATTATTCAGCTATCAGAAACAATGAAATCATGCAATTTGCAGCCAAATGGATGAAACTAGAGAATCTCATCCTGAGTGAGCTAACCCAGACTCAGAACAATGCACACGGCATCTATTCACTTATAGTTGAATTTTAGCCATATAGTACAGGATAACTATACTACAATGAATGCACCAAAGGGAACAGGAACATAGACTTTTTTTCCTGTCAGTGAGACACTTTGCCCTAGTGGTGCTGCCTTGTAGGCTCCCAGTGTATGAGGAGGTTCTTGGCCCTCATATGACTGCTGAACTGGGGCGGGGGACTGATATGTAGGGACACTCCACTCCAGAGGAGTGGGATGGAAGGGATAGGGGGTAGAGGGTGACAGAGCAGGACTGGGAGGGGTGAAAGAAGACACTATGATGGAGATGTAATCTGAAGTAGCACATAAATAAATAAATAAATACATACATACATACATACATACATAAATGATTTAAAAAAAAAGATTGAGTGGGTGGCCCAACTTCCATGAGTGTACAGGCAACATAAATTGGACTGGGTGGGTCTTTTTTTTTTAAACTGGCTGTGTTGGCACATGCCTTTTTTTTTTTTAAGATTTATTTATTATTATTATGTATACAGTGTTCTGTCTGCAGGTATATCTGCAGGCCAGAAGAGGGCACCAGATTTCATTATGGATGGTTGTGAGCCACCATGTGGTTGCTGGGAATTGAACTCATGACCTCTGGAAGAGCAGCCAGTGCTCTTAACCGCTGAGCCATCTCTCCAGTCCCGGACTGGGTGGGTTTTTAAAAGAAATAAACAGCAACAAAAAGGATATAAAGTTGGGAAAGGTGAGGAGGTAAAAGTCAATCAGAAACGAGTTAGGGGAACAATAAAATGTGATCAAATACACTGAAAGCATGCATGAAATTCTGAAAGACTTAATATAAATTACATTATTAAATTGGTGGACTTTTATTTTAAAAATTACCAGTTTTCCAAATAATAATTGTTAGTGATGGTAAAGTGAGATAAGAATGAAATACATTGTATTTTCTGTTTTCTCTAAATTAGAAATGTTTCATGTATCTTACATTCCCTAAACTTTTTAAGAGAGATACCTTATTACTCTGTTTTCAGATTAGGAAATCAACTTTGGGCCAGCAAGATGTCTTAGCAAGTAAGGATGCTTGCCACCATGCCTTACAACCTGAGTTGGATCCCTGGGACTCACATGTTGGAAGGAGAGAACTAACTTCCACAGGTGGTCCTCTAACCTCTATATGTATGTAGTGGCATGTGTCTACTCATATACATACACTAGTACATACATAAATAAGAAAACCCAAGAGGAGAGTACATACAAGATACATATTTAAAATGATAGCTCATTAGATGTCTCTTTGGCTGCTCACATTGCTGGACATTTGGTTAAATGTTATTCTGGATACATCTTTGAATGTGCCTGATTGAGTAAGAATAACATATAAATCAATGAACTTTGAAAGTACACGAGATTGTCCTTCATGTCATACACAGGCTTTATTCAATAAATTAAAGGTTTAGAAATAGAAAAATCTTTACCTTTCCAATACAAAAAGAATATGATCAGGAAACTCTTTTAGGAATAATCTATAATTATTCTTCCCTGGATCTCCAGCCTACAAGCTCACCCACCAGATCTTGCACACATCAACAGTTCTTTATATCCATCATGCAAAATGTGGCTCTTTAAAATCTTTATCCCTATTTTCCTTCTCCATATACACACACACTATGTATATACATACATACATACATACATATGTATCCATACATACATTAGAACCTGTTGCCTTTGCTTCTTTGGAGAACCATAATATTCCATACTCTCTATATGTGGTGGAACAAGCTTCCAAATTCACATTTTCAGTAGCTCATCCTTCTTTATTACCCACTGAACCTTCCCTATAGATTTTTTCTTTGTAAAAAAAAACCAGCATATGTCTGTAACCTTTTAGGATGAATCTTTGCCTATATACATGTCTTGGTCACTGTTATTGCTATGAATTGACCCATGACCAAAGTAACTCTTATAAAAGAGATAGTTTAATTGTGAGCTTGCTTACAGTTTCTGAGGGTTAGTCCATTATTATCATAGCAGGGGCATTGTGGGACACTCATGACACTGGTACAGGAGCTGAGAGCTACATACTGATCCACAGGCAGAAAGAGCAACACTAGGCCTAGTGTAGGTTTTTGAAACCTCAAAACCCCACCCCCAGGGACACACTTTCTCCAGCAAGGACAAGTCTCCTAATCCTTCTTATATAGTGCTACTCCCTGATGACTAAAAATTCAAATACATGAGCCTAAAGGGGTCATTTTTATTCAAACAACCACAACACATTAACATCCTTTCAAGAGTTCATATATTGTAAGGGTTTCTTCTAAGTAAATAGTCAAATTGCAATGAAAGTTTGTGTATATAGCACTTTCTTGGACTAAGAACCCTTGAATACATTTGCATGTTCAATCGAGAACATTAAATAAATTATGACACACAAGAGTAAATATTAGAAAGTTATTAAACTGCTGCTGAAGACAAGGCCATAGAGAATTACTCAGCTGAAAACATCAAATTTTCAGGATAGAGTGAACCCTTACCCATAGTGTAACAGAAATTATGTTGAAAAGGAAGCATATTCACAGATGCATAGAGCAAAATACAGAGACAATTGTATAAGTAAACTCAGAAATGCTTACTCTGGGTCCTGTCATTCAAGCTCATTTTCATTTAAAATTTTTCTGTATACTTCACAAGCTTTACAAAAATTGTTATTGGTATGTGTGTGTGTGTTTGCTTATCTGTGTATGTGTTTGTATGTGTGTGATTCTTTAATCATGGCAAAAAAGACAGCAATGAGAACCTCTGTCTTCATGAGAGAAATGTAAGACATATTAAGAAAATAGTTTCTTGTGAAATTGTCTGGTTTGGTTTCACCAGTAAACCACAGGTTACCATCTTCTATACTCAAGTACTTCACAACAGGCAAGAAGAGATAAACGTATTGATAGATAATGATGTTCACTCAAACTGATTCTTTAACAATGCAGGATTAAAATCATGAAGATACCACTTATATAACAAGCATTCACATAATCCCTTTTTAAGTGTTTAGCTTCATGGTTTTTGATAGCGTCCTGGAGTTGTGAAACCATCAAAACATTCTACAATGAAATCCTTACCCAAAAACCACCCCTTCTTAATCTATTCTTCCTCATCTCTAGAAGTCATTAACCAACTTCCTTTCTTTGCATAGATGTCTGCTGGGGATTTTTCATAAAAATGGAATTTTGCGGTGTGTCTATTTTTGCCTAGCTCCTTTCACTTAGCATATTTTGAATGATCATTCATATTGTAGCATGTGTCAATCAATATTTCTGTCCTTCATTACCAAATAATATTATGAAATATATACATTGCTACATCTTGTTATTCATGAATGAATTGATAGACATTTGAATGGTTTTTTTGAGCTATTAGTAATTATGTTCCCATGATCACTAATGTACAATTCTCATGCCGGTATAAGTAAAATAGTTAGGCCAAATTAATTTCCAAAGCAGCTTTGTCATTTCATAATATACAGGTGATGTATAAAAATTCCAATTATGTTTAAAGATTACACTACATTTTTGGAAAAAAGCTCCGAGGTAGCATAAGACCTTGAAATCTCCATAGGAGAGCTTTGTGCTGGCTCTGCTTTGCCTGCTTCTTAAGAGGTAGGATTACAAACTTTCACAAACATGGCAGTTTAAATACTTTAACTGCCAGGACACGTTCACGCGTTCTATTTTTGTGTCAAGAACAACATGTTTTGAAGTGCAGGCACATCACCCATCTTAGAAAGGTCAAATCCAGTTAATTAGCAAGTGTATAGCCTCTTCTACTCATTATGAACCCTTCTGCATCCATCAACCATGAAGACAATGCCCCACAGTCATGAGCACAGGCCAACCTGATGAAAACAATTCTTCAGTTGAGGTGATTCGAAATTGTATCAAGTTGACAAGAAAAAGTTCACAAAGACAAACATGATGCACCAAAGCCAGCATATACTAAAGTCTATAAAATTAGAATATGGGAAAATATCACATTATGCATTGTTCACAGGAGCCAGATTATGCAATCAGTATGTCCATCCACAGATAATGCATTGAACAAGCAATTTTTAACTTACACTTTTCAATTATTTTCATTTGTCTAATATTCTTAAAATTCAATCTTACTTTTATACTAACTTACTTTCAGTGATGCATGAAACCATTATCCATATAGCTCTATCATCCTGTCCCATTTAATACTTTATTGCTTTATATATCACTTGTATACATGTTACAAGTGTCAGTTTTTACTATAATTACTTTTGTAGCTTTCTATCTTTTCTCTCTTTTTTTGGATGTTTTTTATGTTTATTTATTACTTCAAGTTACATCTCCATCACATTGTCCTCTTTCCACCCCTCCAGATCCCACCCTCCAACCCTCTTCCCCATGTCTCACTTATCCTACTCCTCCTCAGGAGTGGGGTGTCCCTACATATGAGCCCCCCCCCCCAGTTCACCAATCATATGAGTGCTAAGAGCTTCCTCTTGCACTGGGGACCTACATGGCAGCACCACTAGGGTAAAGTGTCCCTCTAACAGGTAACAAAGTCTATATTCCTGCTTCTTTCAGTCTGTTGGTTGTAGGATAGTTATCCTGTACTATATGACTAAAATCCAGTTATACGTGAACACATGCCATGTGCATCTTTCTGGGTCTGTGTTAGCTCACACAGGATGAGCTTTTCTAGTTCTATCCATTTGGGTGCAAATTGCATGATTTCTTTGTTTCTGAAGCTGAGTAGTGTCCCATTGTGTAAATGTACCACAACTTTTTTTTATTCCATTCGACGGTTGAGGGACAAACAAGCTTGCTGTAGCTTGTTTCCAGTTTCTAGCTATTACAAATAATAACTTTCTATCTTTTAATGAAGTTAAGCAAAGAAAGGGCGACAATTACACATTAACAGAATTGTTTGTATGCATGTATTATTTATCATTTCTGGTTCTTTCTGTTTCTTCACCTGCATTTACCTTCTATTTAGCATCACTTCCTTCCTCTGAAGCAGCTCATTTTCAACAGAGAAATAGTTTCATTGGGCAAAAGCCCACTGGGCATGCCTTCCTTCCAGAAGTCAAAACCCTATTGAGTTCTGTAAAAAAAAAAAAAAAAAAAAAAAAAAGAATGGTTTTGGAGACCTTAAAGCCACTGCATTCTGAAGGAATCATAGCCCCTGAGTTTAGGCTGTCCACATGAAGCATGAACACGCCTGCTGGACACACACTGTGGACAGTTTTCTGTACTGTCAGCATGCAGGGCTGCTCTTTCACAAGCTTGCTGTAGCAACAGAAAGAAAGAGCAGGAGTAAAACCCAATTAAGAGCTGACCCAGAATGTTTCCTCCTCTGGGGATGAAATCCACAACACTGTAGGCGTGAACTCTTCTGAAGACAGGCCCCGTACTAGAGAATAATGCAACAAACAAATAAATCATTTAAACAATTCAGATCTGAGTCCTATAACCTCTAGAAGCCTAAGAAATCCACTTTGAAAGTTAAAAGTTGAAAACCCCACTTAAAAAAAAATGCATCTTTTAGAGAAGGCCTTTCAGGCAACAATAAAAAAATAAATGTCCATAGAGGGAATAATTTTCAAAATCTTATTTGGAAAAAAATTAGTAAGCAAATAACTTAAACATCAGACAGAAAATGCAAAGTTGGATCATTTGGAAGCGTCGAATTTATTTAACATCAAGATCTCAAAATCAATTGTATACTTTACTGCAAGTCAGAGAAGTTATCACAGAATATGGGGGAAAATATTGGAAAAACTTCATACTTAAATCCTGTAATTTAGCTTACAGAACACTTAATTAAAGGCTGACAAACAGCAAAGATTGACCCAAAGAATCAGAATGGTAACAGAATGGCTGGTGGAGAAAATAATTCAAGAAATAATAATGAGAAAGCAGCCTTTGTGGGGCTGAGAACACATCAGTACCTTAGCTCTCCCTGATTTACAGAACTTCCACAGGGTCCCAGTAACACCACTATTCCTTAGGAATGAGGTCTGAAGAAGTACTTCACCTCAAGATGTCACAAACTCATTATCTCCTTACAGTTCCACATCAGAAAGAACCATACTGTTTACATGTTTAAGATAAAACAACTTAAACCAAAATCCCTCTGTGTTAACATGAGCTAGCAGCTTGATAGGAGGTCTTTAAGACTGAGAGAAAGCTCTCCTTCCTGTTTTTGACCCTTTCACATTTGGGTTCTTCCTCCTCTGACATCAACAAGAATTCAGTCAGCCACTCTGTTTGCAGGGAGGGGCATAAAACCAATGAAGTTTTTCAGAGGTGATTTTTGACAGTTTGTAATTACTACCTTCCTGTCCACCTACCCATCTATTTGGGTCCACCAAATAGCAGCCCTATGGCCTCAGAGAACTACCTGGAGATGGTCTTTAGGCTCTGCATATAGGCAGGCTCTTGTGTCTTCTGGAATGTCTTTCTCTTCTACACTGTCCACGGCTCCTGGTTATAAGGCTCATTTTAGGTAGTCCATGCCCTTAGAGGTGGTCTCAGCCAAAGTGAGCACTGCTTTCTGCAAGTTCACCAGAACCTGGGAACTCTTTCTGAAAATGGCCATGACACAAGTACTAGTTTCCCCCTCTCTAGACTGAATCTCTCAAATTTTGGCATTACTTAGGATCACCTGGGAGGCTTGCTAAAGTAGAAAACACTAGCCCTTGTTTCCACACTATCCATGTAAGTCTTAAATGGGATCTAGATATTTCTGTTTCCTACAAATTATAGGTGGCATTCTTTAGAACCACAGCTCTATATGGAATGCTTCAAAATCCACATCTGTTATTGTCACTAGCACATATGAAATATATGGCACTTAACATCTCCTTGAAGACTTACTCAACAAAATTCCTATATATGAAACTTTGCTTTACTTTAAGCACAACTGCTGCACACTAAAGTAACTGAAGGAACATAAATGCAAACATGGTAGCTCTCCAATGAAACAATTTAACAAATGACAATGATTTCCCTTTCTGATCACTAAATTATCAGTTCACTTATTATAGTTCTCACTTGCAAATATGAAAATGTACAAAACAAATCACAAAACCAGAAATGAAAAACTCAGAAAAACTTAGGTTTCCTTCATAGATATGTTTACTCTCCTTTTTTGCATTTTATAATTTCTTTTATTTAATACCTATTTATTTCTTTAAGTTACATCACAATCATATTACCCTCCCTCCTCCCCCTCCTGGTTCCACCCCCATACCCTCTTCCCCCTTACCCTCCTATCTGTTTTGTTTTGTTCTGTTTTTAATTTAAGGTGTATCTTCCTCCACACACACAAAAGCTCCCCCTTTTAGTCCAATAAAAGGTTCTTTTTCTGATAACAATTCAATACAAAACAATAAGAAAAAGTAGGCCATAATTATGAAAATTATAGGGTATAACATACATTCCCAATGTCCAGTCCACACATATTTGGCAACTGACAGTAGTATTCTATTACCTATCTATCTCCATGAGTTTAAAGTTCTATACTTAACTCAGTTTCCATCCTAACTTGCATCACCAACTTAAAAACATCTTCTTAGACTTTGAACATCCTTTAATTCTTAAACAACTTAAAATTTAACTGTGAGACTGTAACTATCTAGTTTTCAACCACATCAGAGACCTGAGAAGAATTTTCCCCTACTTTGGTCATTTGATGGGTTATCGATGTTTGCTGTTATTTAGGGGGATTGGTTACAAGTTGTTAAATGGTCTTCCTAAACAATGTTTAGGAGGTTAGACCCTGAGATTTCTCTCTTTTTCTTTTCTATATCCTTCTTTCTCTCCTAAGTGGGGAGGAAAAAATTTGAAAAGAAAAAGAAAATATAGACATGATATAGGAATGATAAACAAAAAGGGATAGATTATTGAATATGCTCTTATATATTTGTAGCCCAGGCTGGCCTCGAACTCATGATCCTCCTGCCTCTGCCTCCTTCAGCAAATCCTACCGGCGTGCGCCACCACAACCGGCTACTCTTATATATTTGTATATTGATAAAAAATTAAGATTATATTTGGCTACATTGGTATTGATCTTTGTATACTGATACAAACTTAAGGTTAACTCTTTTTAAGGTATTGTACCTAGGTAATGCTTAAAAATGCAATATGAAGTTTTGGCCTTTTGATAGCAACTGTCACAAAATGTTTAGGATAATTAAGAAATGCAAACTAACAGTCATTCACACATGTCATTTTGTTAGGTACCAGCATAGTATATCACAGATGTTTTCTAAGTTAATCAGAAATCAAGTTGATTAGAGACAAGCAACATTTGCTTACCCAAATATAAGGAGATAGATAGATATTCAAAAACCTCAAGAGATCTGTAGAATATGGCATTTAAAAATGTTTTCTTAACTTAAGATTTTTGATATTAAGACATGTCAGCTCCTGACAGTATCCCCTGTTCTACTCCAAGTAGATTATTATCATGGAAGAATCTCCATTTGAAGATGGCTGGATTAGTGGCAAGCTTGTCAGTGGGCAAGAGAAATCCTTTGTTTCATCTGTAGACAGAATGCTCTCCAAAAAGGACAAAACTTGGAAGCAGGTAAGTTGACAACCTATCTCTGCCAAGACAGGGTAGGCAAGTCCTTCATAATTCCTGCTTCACTATTAATGTCTGTCAGACATATTCTCCTTTTATAAGGAGTGGCTTAAGGGTATCCTACAGTATCTAGTGGTCCCAATTTAAGCACAGGGTTCTTGTGATGGGGGGGATGACAAGAGTAGGTCAGAAGACATTATGCTGATAGTTTTGAAGATGAGAGAAGGGACAAAAGAGGAAAATAAAAAGTAAATTCTCTT
>CAJQZJ010029020.1:0-13584 GCA_907164525.1 Lophiomys imhausi | reverse complement strand
TTATTATTATTATTATTATTATTATTATTATTATTATTATTATTATTACTATTATTTGAGACAGGGTTTTTTTTTAGCCCTGATTGTCCTGGAACTACCTCTGTAGAAAAGGCTGGCCACAAACTCGCAGGGATGTACATGCTTCTGAGTTCTGAGAATAAAAGTGTGCCCTGGCACTGCGCTGCTTTTTTTTTTTTTTTTAATGATTTTAAGCACTGAAGTTTAATGGGAAAACAAGTGCCAACATATCCAAGATAGCTATGTGGAACTCTTAGCTGAGTTTTGTCAGGGAAAACTATAAATAAAATTTCCTAGTGAAGCTTGTAAATCCTCTAAAACAACTAGATACCAGTCTTAGTATAAAAGGGTAACTGGATAATACCATCCATAAAGTGAAATATACAGGCAACAGGATATTTTTGTCTAATAGAGTGTTTATTTACTCACCTTTCACAGAGGGTAGGGTTATTGTTCATTCCTTTTGGAAGAACTTTACATTGAAAATGAGATATAGGTGCTTGATTATTGAGAATAGGAACTGAAAAGACAAATCTTTTGTATCACCAAGATATAAAGTGAGTGTAAAAAGAACCCTTTAAATCAATAATAATGTTGTAGTTTTGAAGACCACATCAGGGGAATAACTCCAAGCTAAATAGTGCCAAAGAGATGAAAATGAACATTGACAGAATAAGGGTCATGTTATAATCAATTTGACAGACATTTTGGGAATATTAAAAAAAAGACAGGTGCATTTGGTTTATTGAGACATGGTTTCTTTGTGTAGCCTTGGTTGCTGATGGATGGTTTTATATGGTCTGTCTCAAGTTGTTCTTGGATTAGCTGATGTAAATGTTTAAATTTATTTCCTTTAATCAGCGACTGATCCACCCAAAAGCATATATTCTACCCACGAAATTTGGGTAGGTGTATCTCAGTGGCCCTTAGGAAAAAGGGTATTCAGGTATAGTGATATCACAACTCCACTGAGACAGGAGATCTCTACCCAAAGTAGAGAAAGGCAATGGTGAAATACAGGTTTGGAAAATAGCAGTTTTGTTTCAGAACACATAATGTTTCTAACACTTACAGGGGATTATTTTTGCCACCAATCTCTTGAATGTCTAAAACTGGAGACTGAGTGTGCCAGTTAGAAGGCCAGGATGGTTTAGCTGGAATGACACATCAGATCCTGTGTCTATAATGCCATTTATGGGGAACTTGCTGACAGAAACTATAATATAAGGTTTATATTATGTTATATACAATATGACTCCAGTATGAGTCTGAGGAGTCAAGTTCTTGATTTTGGTAACCATAGCAAGGATCTGTGGGATTGGATAAGGAAAAATAAGAAATTGTCCTAACTGAATTAGAACTGGAATTTCTTGGAATAGTTGGGAATAAACCATAATAGGAATTTTACCAGTGTATTCTGAATCAGCTATATCTGGACAAACAAAACCTACTTTTATAGCCCAATTTGATTTGCCTAATACCAAAACAGGGAAGTTTGTTGGAAGGGGTCAAATAGATTTGTTGGGAGTCTCTTCTATTAAATATAATTTTATGTCTTTTGATATAGTTAAATCTCATCCTGAATTACTTTTAGTGGTAGTAATCAAATCTCTTATTGTCTTTGGGAGTGGAGATGGGTGGAACACTGCTGTAGAGTTGGCATCTTTCTTGAGTTTATTGCTGTATCTGGGCCTGAGTGGTGGAATTCCAAGCTGGGATCCTAAAAGGACCTGTTTGTGTCATCAAGCTGTCCCCTGGTGTTTATTTCCCCATTTTCCAAATTTGGATTGTCTTTTTTCATAAGTTCTAGATCACAATGACTGGTTCAGTGCATACCCTTTTTATATGTTGGTCAAATTTTAGAGGGGAGTGCAAAAAATATGGCTAATTGAATTATTATTTTTTATTTTTTTATTTTTTTTAAATACCTTATTTTTTTTTCTTCAAGTTACATCTCAGTCACAAACCCCTCCCTATTACCCCTTCCTATCCTGCCCTTCCACCCTCTTCCCCCCAGAAGTTTCCCCTGTCAGTCGAACAGATGGTTCCTTCTCTTATAACAGTAAGTATTATACAAAACAACAGATATAAGTATGCCACATTTATGAGAGTAAAATGGCCCAGTATACCTTCCCAATGTCCAGTTTATACATATTTGGTCCCTGACTTTAACATTCTACTATCTAACCATCTCCATGAGTTTAAAGGTCTATATCTGACTCAACATTCATACTAACTTGCTACACACTTTTAAGAGTATCTTCTTAGATCTATAACACCCTCTTGATTCCTAAACAACTCAAAATTTAACTATGAGACTCAAGCTGTCTATTCTTCAACCACCTCAGAGACCTGAGAGGGATAAATATATCTGCTTATATAGGAAGTGCAGGGCCTGAAGCTTCCAAAATTAAGAAAGGACATACCAATGACTTTCTGGACAGTTCCCATTTTCTCTCCATACATTCCTGCATCAGTCTTCAGCCTTTGGGTCCTGTTTCTCTGACAGACATTTGTTGTAGAGCAGGGATTATGAAGGACTTACCTACACTGTCTTGGCAGAGCTAGGCTGTCGACTTCCCTGCTACCAAGTTTTGTCCTTTTTGGACAGCAGTGAGTCTGCAGTTCGTGCAAGGGGTTTTTTCATGCCAAGAGATAGGTTGCCACTAATTCAATCATCTTACAGTGGAGGTTCTTCGATGCTTATCTTCTACTTGGCGTAGAATAGGGGGTGCTGTCAGGAGCTGATATGTCTCGATATCAAAAAAAAGGAAAATCTTAATTTAAGATAACATCTTTAAATGCCATATTCTGCAGATCTCTTGGGGTTTTTGAAGATGCCCTATCCATCTCTTGTATTTAGATAAGCAAATGTTGCTTGTATCTTAGCAACTTGATTACGGGGTAGTTTAGAGAATATCTGTGATAGACTGTCATAGTAGCTAACAAAGTGACATGTTTGCATGACTAGGAGTTTGTTTTACTTAACTATCCTAGACCATTTTATAAGGTTGGTATCAAGAGGCCAGAGCTTCACATTTTATTTTTAGGTATCTCTAGGTATGATACCATTAGGAAGCGTTACCTTTAATTTTGTATCAATATACAAAGCTCTATTCAATTGTGGTTAAATATACTCTTAATTATGTATCAATATACAAAGATCAATGCCTATGTAGCCCAATACAATCTTAATAATACGTCCATATACAAGGGTCAATACCATTGTGGCCAACTATAATCTTAATTTTGTATCAATATACAAAGATCAATACCGATGTAATCCAAAACAATCTTATTTTTGCACAATAAACAATGGTCAATACCACTTTAGCCAAATAAACTACTAATTTTGTATCAATATACAAAGGTATAAGGGTATATTCAATAATCTGCCCCTTCTTCTTGGACCTTCCTGTGCTATGTCTATATCTCATTTTTCTCAAGCCTATGCACTCCTACATAGGAGAGGAAGAAGGATACAGAAAAGGAAAAGTATGAAGTCCCTGGGGCTAACCTCCAAAACCCATTAAACAGGACCATTTATCAGCTTGTAATCTCTTCCCCTAAATATCGGAGTTTTCAGTTATCCTTCAAATAACCAAAAAGAAGGGCAGAGAAACACCTTCCCCACCCTCTGGGCATGGGACGTCGCTCTCTTAAAGTGGCTTCCTGCTGATTTGGGTCGTAGTGGACCTCCTTGGGGCCTGAACCCAAATGGAAAAAATGGTTAAAAATGTTAGTACACTCCTTTTATGTTCAGTCCTTCTGTTCTCAGCTGTTTAGATGACCTAAGGGGTTTGTAGGGAGAAGCTGATCTTGCAGGCTTCACTGAGGTTCCTGCCAGGGCATTGTGTAGAGCTGAATGGTCCCAGCGACATTGGATTGCCCTGGTGGTTGCAGGCCCCCGATGGAGACAGCTATTGAGGAAGTCTGCCAGGCAGAATCAACTGGGTCACTCGTCCTCCTTGGTGCCTGATTCTGCTCTCTGCTGAGGTTTCTGCTGTCCAGCCATCCCCGGGCTCCTCTAATGGACGCTTCGATTCTCCTGGAAAGATAACAACAGAGCCCTGCCCCAATCCCAACCCTGGGACAATTGCCCTCTTTTTTTTGCGGCGGGGGGGGGGCTAGGTAGTACTTCTCCTGAAGCAAATTTGGCCTTCCGACAACATAAAAAGCGTTATCTTTCAATCCAGGTTAAAGAAGAAATCATTCTGTCACCTTGGAGCTAAACCCGCTGTAGTGTATATATTTTGAAATCCCAAAGGACAATCTGCCTGCATCGAGAAGGCCTTTTGTAAGTAACCTCCAAATCTAGATCCCTCCAAATCCCATGTGTGTGTCTCTGAACTCTAATTATTGGGATCAGAGACCTGTGTTTCACATCTGAAGGGATCAAAGGTGTGTTCCACCACTCCTGGATCGAAGTCTTTCTCTATTTAGAGTTTGCCCAGCATCAGGCTGACCCTGAGCTCTGGGATCTGCCGGTTTCTGTCTCCAGTGTGCTGGGAGCTGGGACCAAGGGTGTACTCTTCTTGAATGGTGGGACCAAGAGTATGCACCCTTACCACCCCGCTCTGTATGACTCCAGAATACATAAGACCACCAACTCTATAGTGCTCCCCCCCCACCCGTCTCCGCTGAAGACAAAGGCATGGGCCAATACCACAATTCTCTTGTATTTTACCACAGCTCCACGTCTTCTCGACACCTGGAGACCTGCAAGACCAGGCCGAATGGCTGTATCCTCTATTCCATTCACAATGTTTCAGCCCTGCCACCTGCCTTTTTTTTTTTTTTTTTAGTTAATAAGTTTATTTGTTGTTGCTTCAGGTTACATCCTTATCATATTGTCCTCTTTTCCCCGCTTCCCAGCCCCACCCTCCCATGCTGTATCCCCTGACCCTTCCATCTTGTTCCTCTGGGGTCTAGTGTCCCTGCCTAACAGTCTCTCACCACAGATCAGGAGTCATATGAGGGCCAAGAGCCTCTTCATTCTCCGGGGGCCTACGATTCAGTACTGCCAGTGAAAGGTGTCTCCTTGCCACTGGGGGAATACTAAAAAAAGACCAACAAACACACAAACCAACAAAAACAAAGAATATCCACAAAAAATGAGAGGAAAAAGAGAAGGGAAAAGGAAAAAGAAAAAGATAAAAAAAAATTTATATCCATGTTCCTTTTGGTGTGTTGGTTGTAGTACAGATATCCTGTACGATATAGCTAAAATCCTACTATAAGTGAATAGATGCCATGTGCATCCTTCTGAGACTGGGTTAGCTCACTCAGGATGAGCTCCTCTAGATCCATCCATTTGGTTGCAAATTGCATGATTTCATTGTTTCTTATAGCTGAGTAATATTCCATTGTATAGATGTACCACAATTTTTTAATCCATTCTTCAGTTGAGGGACATCTGGGTTGTTTCCAATTTCTAGCTATTACTAATAAGACTGCTATGAACATAGATGAGGAGACTTCCCTATGTCTCCGTGAGAGGTCCTTTGGGTGTATACCCAGAAGTGGTATGGCTGGGTCCTGAGGCAAGGTTATTCCTAGATTTCTAAGATATCGCCAGACAGACCTCCATAGTGGTTGCACAAGCTTGCACTCTCACCAGCAATGTTGTAGGGTTCCCCTTTCCCCACACCCTCGCCAGCATGCGCTATCATTTGAGCTCTTTATCTTAGCCATTCTAACAGGTGTTAGGTGGAATCTCAGGGTCGTCTTGAGTTGCATTTCTCTGATGATTAAGGGGATGTTGAACATTTCTTCAGGTGTCTCTCAGCCCTTAGGGATTCCTCCTTTGTGAATTCTCTATTTAGCTCCATCTCCCATTTTTGATTGGATTATTTGGTTTCTTGGCATTTAGTTTCTTGAGTTCTTTGTAGATCTTAGATAATACTCTATCAGATGTGGGGTTGGTGAAGATTTTCTCCCAGTCTGTTGGTTGCCGTTTTGTTCGAATGACAGTGTCCTTTGCCTTACAGAAGTTTTTCAGTTTCATGAGGTCCCATTTATTCATTGTTGATCTCAGGTCCTGAGCTGTTTGTGTTCTTTTCAGGAAGTTGTCACCTGTGCCAATGAGTTCGAGGGTTTCTCCTAATTTTTCTTCTAGTGTCTTTAGTGTGGCAGGCCTTATGTTAAGGTCTTTGATCCACTTGGAATTAAGTTTTGTACAAGGTGATAGGTATGGGTCTAATTTCATTCTTTTGCAAGTGGACATCCAGTTGAACCAGCACCATTTGTTGAAGATGCTGTCCTTCTTCCATCGTGTGGTTTTGGCTTCTATGTCAAAGATTAGTTGGCCATAGGTGTGTGGGTCCATGTTTGGGTCTTCAATTCGATTCCATTGATCCACTGGTCTGTTTCTATACCAGTACCATGCTGTTTTTATTACTGTTGCTCTGTAGTACAGCTTGAAATCTGGGATGGTGATACCTCCAGATGTTTTTTTCATTGTAGAGAATTGATTTAGCTATTCTGGGCTTTTTGTTGTTCCATATGAAGTTGAGACTAGCTTTTTCCAGGTCCATAAAGAATTGTGTTGGTATTTTGATAGGAATTGCATTGAATCTATATATTGCTTTTGGTAGGATAGCCATTTTTATTATGTTGATCTTACCTATCCATGAGCATGGGAGATCTTTCCATCTTCTAAAGGCCTCTTCCATTTCTTTCTTCAGGGGCTTGAAGTTCTTGTTATATAGGTCCTTTACATGCTTGGTTAGAGTTGCCCCCACGTATTTTATGTTGTTTGTGGCTATTGTGAAGGGGGTTGTTTCCCTTATTTCTTTCTCGGTATATTTGTTTGTTGTATAAAGAAGGGCTTCTGATTTTTTTTTGAGTTAATTTTGTATCCAGCCACCTTGCTGAAGTTGTTTATCAGCTATAAGAGTTCTTTGGTTGAGTTTTTGGGTTCGCTTATGTATACTAACATATCATCTGCGAATAGGGATAATTTGACTTCTTCATTTCCAATTTTTATCCCTTTGATCTCCTTTAGTTGTCTTATTGCTCTAGCAAGGACTTCAAGTACTATATTGAAGAGATATGGTGAAAGTGGACATCCTTGTCTTGTCCCTGAGTTTGGAGGAAATGCTTCAAGCTTCTCTCCATTAAATTTGATGTTGGCTACTGGCTTGCTGTATATTGCCTTTATTATTTCTAGGTATGGTCCTTGTATGCCCGTTCTCTCCAGAACTTTTAGCATGAAGGGGTGTTGGATTTTGTCAAATGATTTTTCTGCATCTAGCGAGATTATCATGTGGTTTTTTTCTTTCATCTTGTTTATGTGGTGAATTACATTGATAGACTTTCGTATATTGAACCATCCCTGCATTCCTGGGATGAAGCCTACTTGATCATGGTGTATGATACTTTTGATGTGTTCTTGAATTCGGTTTGCTAATATTTTAATAAGTATTTTTGCATCCATGTTCATGAGGGAGTTTGGTCTGAAGTTCTCTTTCTTTGTTGGGTCTTTGTGTGGTTTGGGAATCAGAATGACAGTGGCCTCATAGAATGAGTTTGGCTGTGTTCTTTCTGTTTCTATGTGGTGGAAGAGTTTGAAAAGTAATGCTGTTAGTTCCTCTGTGAAGGTCCTGTAGAATTCCGTGCTAAAGCCATCTGGCCCTGGGCTTTTTTTGGTTGGGAGATTTTTAATGACTGTTTCTATTTCCTTGGGTGTTATTGGGCCGTTTAAGCTGTTAATCTGATTTTGATTTAGTTTTTGTAGGTGGAATTTATCTAGGAAAATGTCCATTTCGCTTAGGTTTTCAAATTTAGTGGAATATAGGTTTTTAAAATAATGCCCGAATATTTTCTGGATCTCCTCAATGTCTGTTGTTATTTCTCCAATTTCATTTCTGATTTTGTTGATTTGGGTTCTTTCCCTTTGCCTTTTAGTTAATTTGGCTAGGGGTCTGTCTATTTTGTTGATTTTCTCAAAGAACCAACTCTTGGTTTCATTGATTTTTTTGTATAGTTCTTTTTGATTCTAAGTTGTTGATTTCAGCCCTATGTTTGATGATTTCCTGTCTTCTGCTCTTCTTGGGAGTGTTTGTTTCTTTTTTTTCCAATTCACCCAGCTTAGCTGTTAGTTCACTAATATGAGCTGTCACAATTTTCTTTTTGAAAGCAGTTAGTGCTATGAACTTTCCTCGTAGCACAGCTTTCAATGTAGGCTAATTGAATTATTTACCAGTATTTATATTATATTTAATTGGTTTGGCAGCTAATCCTTAACCAGACATTATAAATGAGTACACATACAGACACCATGTGGATTTTAACAAGCCTTGGCCTGAGTTGTGCAATCTTGGCTCATCTAAGCTAGCTCTTAATTCTACTACCGAAATATGACCCCATATATACATAAGTCCCTTGGACTGCCATTCTCCATGATATGCCAATGTTCCTGGCCATGTGGAATGAGGTTCTTTTTCCTAACACATGATGTGTGCGTCCTTCCTGATGCTTCTTGCTGGAATGCTTCTTCTTCTTCTTGCTGCTGGCAGGAATGTTTAATTCTCTGTCTCAAGTGCAGGCTTCCTGTTCTAATCCCAGGAAGTCCCACCTTTCTCTGTCCTTGCCCAGTCTCAGGACTCGGCATATTATTTAACCAATCAGAGTCAATGTAAGTAACAGACAGCAAGCAGGACCAATTAATTAATATTTAGAATGCTTAACACTACCCCAACAGGGGAGTGGGTGTCTACTATACTGAGGTTAATTACCAAGTTTTTGTTTACATTATTTTTTGTAATGGCCCCCTCCTCCACATTGGAAACACATGCATTTTCAGCCTTATGCTCCTGTGTGTCAACATTTTGGTATTCTTTTATCATATCAGCAATAGTATGAGAAAGAATAGCTACTACAGAATGAAGATTTTTTTGCAGTTAAAATTTGTATTTTTATAAGTTGATAGAAGACATGAAGTGGCATTCACATCTTATTATCTGTCTTTCTGTAGCTTGTAGTAGACTATCAACCAGGTCCATAAAGAGTTCTGCAGAATTTTGTCTGAGAGTGGGAAAGCACTCTGAGGGAATATTAAGTATTAAGATCAGAAACATTATTCCATGCTCTTTTAGCAGCTCAGTTGCTTTGACTATTAACCAGTAGAGGGATAAGCTGTTGGGCTACTGTTTCCAAGTTTCCTTATCCAATTAATCGATTATAAGTCACATTTATGAGGAGCTTCTTCTTTTGGTTATGAGCCACAAACTATATTAAATGGTGGTAAAAATCGTTTTCATAAGTGGTAGCCAGTCAAAAAGTCACATTTCATACATACTTTTGATAATATCTTTTAAATGGTTTTGAATCCCATTCTATGTTACACTTTTTTTTATGCCTTTATATATTGTATATTGGAACCCTTTATGAGTAGGATTTGGTCCTATTTCTCTAATGACTGCAAACACTAATTCTCCTCATTGAGAAGATTCTTTATGGCATTTTTGAACAGCACTTTGTGGAAATGGATAATTTATTGTATTAGCATTTAGTAGAGAATTAGGTAGAGGAAGTGTACAGGACGCAGTATGAGGGGGCTTTCCGGACCTTCATTTTTATTTTGGTAATGATGTATGACTAGTCTAACCTTAGTTTCAAATGACTGGATGTTTTAGTTTAGCTAGTCCTATAGAGTAACCAACAATTGGTCACCCCCTACCCTCCACATGATTCTGAATCAGATATTCCATGGCCAGGATACCAGCTAAAATATTTAGTTTTATTTTTAGAATTATGTTTTAAATACATTTCTCCATTGTCTTTATTTCCTGCAAACCTTTCTATATGTCCTTCCTCACTTTTCTTCAAATTCACAGCCTCTTCTTTTCATTAAATATTTTTGCATGCATATATGTACACAAACACACACACACACACACACACACACACACACACACACACATATATATCCCTAAATACAACCTGTTCAGTTCAAATAATGTTGCCTGTGTGTCCATTTTCAAAGTTGACCACTGGGCACTGGACAACCAATTGGTGTGTTCTTCTCTGATAATGGACACTTCTCTCATTCCGAGCTGTCCTCAGTTCTCTATAGTTCTCTGCATGGGTTTAAAGCCACTTGGGCTTTTATCGATCCAATGATGAATGTTCATTGGTGTCATCTTTGTTCATCTCAGACAAGGACAATATTTTTTCCCCTGATTTCTTTCTCTGCCAATTTATTGTTTGTACATAGGAGGGTAACTCTTTTTTGTTTAGTTATAATTCTTTTTTCCCTTTATTTTTTATTTCTTCAAGTTACATCTCAATTGCTGTCCCCTGCCTATTCCCCCTCCAGTCCCATTTTCCCACCCTCAACCCCCCATCCTCTTCCTTTTTTTTTTCCTTTTAAGTTTAAGGTATATCTTATTCCCCCCTACAGTTTCCCCTTTCAGTCCAACAAATGGCTCTTTCTCTTATAATAATAAATACAATACAGTACAACAGAGGTAATTAGGCCACAGTTATGAGGGTTATATGGCTTTACGTACATTCCCCATGTCCAGTCCATATGTATTTGGTACCTGACTTTAACATTCTACTATCTAAACATCTCCATGAGTTTAAAGTTCTATATCTGACTCAACATTCATACTAACTTGCAACACAATTTTAAAAGAATCTTCTTAGATCTATAACACTCTCTTGACTCCTAAACAACTCAAAATTTAATTATGGGACTCTAGATATCTGTTCTTCAACCACCTCAGAGACCTGAGAGAGATAAATGTATCTGATTTTATAGGAAGTACAGGGCCTGCAGTTTCCAAAACTAAGAAATGACATACCAGTGGCTGCCTGGAAAGTTCCTATTTTCTCTCCATACATTACAGCATCGATCTTCATTCATTTGGCACCATTTCTCTGACAGACATTGATTGTAGAGCAGGGGTTATGAAGGACTTACCTACACTGTCTTGACAGAGCTAGGCTGTCGACTTACCTGATTCCAGGTTTTGTCCATTTTGGACAGCATTCTGTCTACAGTTGGAGCAAGGGGCTTTTCCTACCAAGAGATAGGCTTGCGACTAATTCAATCATCTCCCACTGGAGATTCTTCGATGCTCATCTTCTACTTGGAGGAGAATAGGGGGTACTGTCAGGAGTTGATATGTCTTGATATAAAAAATCTAAAGTTATGAAAACATCTTTGAATGCCATATTCTGCAGATCTCTTGAGGTTTTTGAAGAGGCCCTATCTATCTCCTATATTAGGGTAAGCAGATATTGCTTGTCTCTTAGCAGGTTTATTTCTGATTAGCTTAGCAAGTAACTATAATAGGCTGTCATAGTACCTAACAGAATGACTGGCTTGCATAACCATTAGTTTGCATTTCTTAATTATCCTAAACAGTTTATGACTATTAGTAGTAAAAGTCTGAAACATCACATTTCATTTTTTTTCTTTATCTCCTATCCCTTCCATCCCATTTCTCTGGGGTGAGGTGTCCTTATAAAACAGTCCCTCATCTCAGCAGAGAGGTCGTATGAGGGCCAAGAGCCTCTTCATTCATTGGGGGTCTACGAATCAGTACCATCAGTGAAAAGTGTCTCGTTGCCCGGGAGAGAGAACTAGTAAACAAATAAACCAATAAGCAGACAATAGATAAAAAAGACTAAAAAATAGAAAAAATAAAACTAATATATAAAAATAAATAAAAATTAAAAATAAGAAGTCTATGTCCAAGTTCCCTTTGGTGTGTTAGTTGTAGTATCGATACCTTCTACTATATAGCTAAAATCCTACTATAAGTGAATAGATGCATATGGGTCCTTCTGAGTCTGGGTTAGTTCACTCAGGATGAGCTTGTCTAGTTCCATCCGTTTGGCTGCAAATTGCATAATTTCATTGTTCCTGATAGCTGAATAATATTCCATTGTGTAGATGTACCACAGTTTTTAACCCATTCTTCGGTTGAGGGACATCTGGGTTGTTTCCAGTTTCTAGCTATTACAAATAAGGCTACTATAAAAATAGATGAGGACACTTCCTTATGATTCCGTGAAGAGGCATTTGGGTGTATACCCAGAAGTGGTATGGCTGGGTCCTGTGGCAGAGATATTCCAAGTTTTCTAAGATATCGCCAGACTGACCTCCATAGTGGTTGCACAAGCCTGCATTCCCACCAGCAATGGAGTAGCGTAACCCTTTCTCCACACCCTCGCCAGCATGTGCTGTCATTTGACTTTTTTGATCTTAGCCATTCTGACAGGTGTGAGATGGAATCTCAGAGTCGTCTCGAGTTGCATTTCTCTGATGATTAAGGATGTTGAGCATTTCTTCAAGTGTCTCTCAGCCATTAGGGATTCCTCCTTGTGAATTCTCTATTTAGCTCTGTCCCCCATTTTTTGATTGGATTATTTGGTTTCTTGGCATTTAATTTCTTGAGTTCTTTGTAGATTTTGGATATTAGCCCTCTGTCTGATGTGGGGTTGGTGAAGGTTTTCTCCCAGTCTGTTGGTTGCCGTTTTGTTCGAATGACAGTGCCTTTTGCCTTACAGAAGCTTTTCAGTTTCATGAGGTCCCATTTATTGATTGTTGATCTCAAGTCCTGAGCTGTTGGTGTTCTGTTCAGGAAGTTGTCACCTGTGCCCATTAGTTCGAGGGTTTCTCCCACTTTTTCTTCTAGTAGATTTAGTGTGACCAGCCTATGTTAAGGTCTTTGATCCACATGGACGTAAGTTTTGTACAAGGTGATAAGTATGGGTCTAACTTCATCCTTCTACAAATGGACATCCAGTTGGACCAGCACCATTTGTTGAAGATGCTGTCCTTCTTCCATTGTGCCGTTTTGGCTTCTTGGTGAAAAATTAGGTGGCCATAAGTGTGTGGGTCTATTTCTGGATCTTCAATTTGATTCCATTGATCTACTGGTCTGTTTCTATACCAATACCATGCTGTTTTTACAACTATTGCTCTGTAGTACAGCTTGAAATATGGGGTGGTAATACCTCCAGATGTTTTTTTAGACAATATTTTTTTAATAACAGTCACTTTACAAATTTGTCCTAATGTTGCTTTGTCTCCAATTCCATTAAGTAAAGTTTTTAACTAGTGTGCTTGAGGGTAGTGGTTTGGATGAGAACTGCCCTTATAGCAACATATATTCGAATGCTAGGTCCCCAATTGGTGGTATAAATTTTTAAAAAGAAAGAAGATATGGCCTTATTGGAGAAGGTGTATCAACGGGAGTTGGCTTTGAATTTTAAAAGCACATACAGGGCCCAGTCTCACTCTCTCAGACTCCAACTTGCAGATAAGTTGTTAGCTCTCAGCTACTGCTCCAAAAAATACCTGTCTGTTTGCTTCCATGCTCCCTGCGATGAAGGTCATGGACTCATCCTTTGAAACCATGAGCAAACTCCTAATTAAATGTTGCTTTTTGAAGTTGACTTGGTCATGGTGTGTCTTCACAGCAACAGAATGGTAATTAAGCCAGTGGCCATGAGCTATAGGAGACAGGAAACTCCCTGTACTCCCTGTAGCATGAGCAGCTTGGACACAAAAATGAGAGTAGAGGTGTGGTATGATTGATGGAGAGC